>CAIGRL010195726.1:0-10217 GCA_903798325.1 Fraxinus xanthoxyloides | reverse complement strand
AAAGCAAAAAAAAAAAAAAAATATCTACAGAAATAAATACAAAAATGAGCAGGTATTGTCAAACTTTATGTTGTATATTATTTTCTATTTTCCATCAGAAACTAATGTTGAAATTTGCTTTCCCTAGAGAAGCAAATATAAATCAAGAATTACTGGATCAAAACAATTAGGTCGTTATCCAGGCATTTTTTTTGAAGTCTTGAGAGACAATCTGATTTTTTAAACCAATGCACGATAGTATGAGATCTATAGTTGTAAATACATATAGAAATATAAAGAAAGAACTAAAGATTACAACATAAAATCACCAATAAAAAACTCAAATTCCACAAAAATGTATTCCACGAGTCACAAATTTGTATCTTGTGTTAGCTTTGGATGCCGAATCTGTCAAGTAAAAGGATTTATTCCAAGAGCCATATAGTTTCGTACCAATGCAAAATGGCTTAAAGTAGAATTAAATCACATATTGTTGATCAACGGTAAACTTTTCTGACTGACAAGGAAAGGATATTGTTTTTTCTTTTTCTGCAGGACAGTTCAAAAATTGGGAATTAAGGCAAACAAGTGTGCATTTTGAATGCTAGGAAAAAAAAAACACGAATGAATTTCGAACAAAAGAAATGCATTTACCCGTCTTTTGAGAAAACACTTGCCCCCTCTTCCAAAAGCAATTTTGCCATCAAATATAATCCATGAGAGGCAGCTATGTGAAGTGGGGTTCGATGATCATAGTCTTTGGAGTTTGGATCAATTCCATAGAATAAAACTCTTCTGAGAAAATCAGAATCTCCTCTCGCAACTAAGGTGCATAAGAAACTACCAGAATTATCAATCTTCAACAAGGCCCCCTCTCCAGAAAGCAAAGAAGCAACTCTGTCATGTCCACTCTTGATGGCTTCAAGTAAAGGCGTATTTCCAAAATTATCTGTTCAGAGAACAGCTGCATTATTCCTTAATGTTACTAAAAGAAATTCTATAACTCACATGTGAATGACAATTAACCAATTTAAAAAATAACCTGCAGCATTGACATCTGCACCTTCTTGTATCAGAAAAAGAGTAACGTCTTCGAAACCTCGTGATGCAGCAAGATGCTGTTGAAAGACAACGCACTGTTTAGGGATCCAGTAATCATTTTTTTGCTTTCATTCTGTAATCTTTTTGAAGATACAAGTGCATTATTTTATAACAAATTCGTGTTGTGTCATGAAATAACAGAGTTGTGAAGTATCAGAGGTCTAGAAACAGTGAAACGTGCTTGTTTGAAAATAGATTATAATCAGATTAAATTATAAATAGATTGAAATGAGTGGTAGATAAGTGGATAGTACTTGTGAGTCCTATAAAATGTGTGAATCAAAAAGTAGGTTTGACTAAAAGTGTCATAATTTAAACACCTTCCAAACAAGTGCTTAATTACAGTGTAGCGAGACATTGGAATTTACATAGATCTCTGACTGCAAAAATAAGTAAAAAATAGGTCCTCAGATGTTAACTTTTTCTAAATATCTTCTTTCAACCACTTTATGTAACAACTTCGCTAAATAATAAATTGTTCAACAAAATTTGTAAATAAATGATAAAAATTGAACGGGCAGAGATGATGCATATCCTTTTGGATACAGGAAAAAAGCTGTTCATTAACAATATTTGCATGCAACATGGACACAATGCCAAGTTCAATAACTCTTAGTAGTTAAAAATGGAGACTTGAAATCCCCTTTTGTCAATGCTTAACTGTGCTGTTTAGTTAAACATAAAAGGGTGCCCAGAATAGTATTTGAAACTTTAATAATTAAGAGTTCTTATACTCAGAAAATTAGTAAGTGACCACCTAGGTGTGAAATGACTTTGTAATCAACTTAAATATTTTCTTAAAGATACTGTAAACATCAGAATGATGAAGTGCAGAAAAGAAATTAGTGAGTTTAAGCTGCCGTCAAAATAATAAACTAAAACCCTAAGAAATCTCGTGTGGGATATCCACAAAGGGCATCAAAGTCTAAAAAGCCAAGGTCATGGTGAAAGATTTTACATAGCTGGCCTGCAAAGTTCGACTGCAGAATACAAATTTGATTAGCTTAATTCATACCAAAGGTGATCTTCCATCATAATCTTTCTTGTTGGGATCAGCACCAGCCCGAATCAGACCTTTCAATTGATACAAATCGCCATGATAAGCTGCACTATTCACCCTCAAAGCAAGCTCAGCCTCTTTTTTTCCAATATGTAGTGTGATATCTGACTCTAGTTGCTTCACCCGAAGATTAGATTCTTTTCCCTATCACAAATCAAATTTGGATTAGCAAAAAAGATTTTTCATTCAAAATTTTATAGAAGAAATGAATGAAAACTACTCATATGTGTTAAGAAGTAATTTCAGTTTAAGCTAACAAGAACAAGACTTTATATCACTGACATGAAAATGATAATTATCTAAGTGGCTAGGGGGAGAAGGCACTTATCAACAAATCAAATCAAATTACCTCCAATAAGTTAGTCAAGATGATTCGCCCATCATGAAAATATATGTCAAGTATATTGGAGAAAGACTGTCTATCAATCCTCAGGAGCCTACACAATTCACAAACACGGACTGTATATGGCTGAGGAATATTGCAAACAATGGAAAGTTCTCCAAATAGGCTATTAGGCTCCAGAAGTGATACTGTCCCTTCTGATCCATCTGACCCAATGCCAACCTCCTCCTGCATAGAGACAGCAGAAATAAATCGGGTACTTTTTGAAAAATCTTGATATTCATAATGGAGACTGAATCGTCTTCATTTAATAATCGTCTATTTATAGTAGAAAGTTATTTTTCTCAAGACCATGATCAATGGCCTAGTTTGAAAATATAGGAGCTGGTGATGATTTTCAACAATGAGATACTTTTTTTTTTCAATTTAATGAAAACAGATGATATTTCATAGAGTTAAAAAGAGTCCTGGTGAGCAAAATGGATACTACAAGATGCATGATATAACATCAAGAATAGAAATAAGACACAGAAATCTGCAAGACTTGTGTGCATAAAAATCTAATTTGTTTTTACAAGGCAGAGTTTCGTACCAGAACACCATGACAGACGAAATAGAGTTGATCCACAACATTTCCCTGTTCTATTATAATTTCTCCTGGGTAAAAAAATTCCTCATGCACCCTAGTTACCTGCAACCAATACAAAAGTAGGAAAAAGAATCAGCTTTGGGAATGAGGTTAAGCTAGCATGAAGACAAAAAATTAATAAAGTCAAAATTAGTCGTTGATAAAGGTTAGACGTTAATATGAAAATTATGCCATGAACTTTGTAGAACCCTAAGATGTTATCACAAACACATTCATTTATGAAATATCTTAAATATTTAAGTAATGGAAAATCTTAGGGAAAAATTTCATTCAGACTTAAGAACATATCAAACGACAAAGTAAAATAACAATAAAATAACTAACAATTTGATTGATGAATTCCGAGCAGCATCCCTTGAATAGAGGAACATTTTCAACATAAGACTTGTATAAAGACTGAGATATCTGCAAGAAATAAATGATTTTGTCAATGGAAGAGTTAATTCCTGACCGAAATTATGTTAGGCTAAAGAGTCCATCAAAGGAAATAAGATAATAACTCTTCATAAAAAATAAAGGAAAACAAGATATATGTCCCATTCTAACAATTGGCGCAATTTGTTTCAACCTTTGGTCTTTGTCACAACTTCTCAGCGTATGGACTGTGCAGAAGATATAAATTTTGCCTCTAGGTTCTTCCACGGCCGAGATGTTATCAGGCAGAATGCCATAACAAATGAAAGCTAGTGTTTTATTAATTTAATTTACAACAGCCCTATCTGTAGAATATTGTTAATTTATTATACACTAAAATATGATAACATAAACTATATAACTAATCTGAAATGTATTATATAAATACAGCATTAGGCATAATCATATGAACGTGCATATAATAGTTTGCTGGGCTCTAACTAATTCTAAGGAGAGAGCTTAAATTAATGAGACGAAACTTGGGGTATCAATAATTTGTGTTGCACTCATCAGGAAAAGGAATGAAATAAAGGTTTGGAGATATATGAATAAGATAAATAAATTTTGAGATCCTCCACGGGGAGTAAAGGGTTGATATCAATCATATAAAGTGGATTTTAAAGAACAATCGAGATGACAAGTTTATGTTCAGGTCACTCAGACACGAAAAAGATCCTAGAGATTATTGAATTCCCTTATCTTAAGATCCTTTTGATGTCGAAAAGATAATCAAAAGGTAGATAATTTCTGCAACTGCTTACTAAAGCTCTTATAAATGCTGCACTATTGTCATACAATTGTGATCTTAAGTGTGTTACGTTAGTTGGCTGTAAATGATGTAGTTGTGGTTTTTATTTAGTTACCTTGGCACGAATTGAGACAGGGATATCTTGGAGAACCGAAGCATCTGTGTAGCTGCTTTCATATTGTAGTCTCAAGTGACCTTTTATTTGATTACGGATGTCCCTTCCAAGTTTATTTCTGTTCATATATTTGATAAGATCTGTCATTTTATCCCTATATCTTTCTGTCTTTGATCCTTTGACAATCAATGCTGTCATGTTACCAATCAAGTATGCCCCAAGAATCATGTCAAAAGAGACATAAATCATAATGAATATCATTTCTCTCAGATTGACCGCATGTATATCTCCATACCCTGTATCAGAAAGAGATACCGGATTAGCTTAATAGAACACCTGGTAAAGAAGATTTTGATATAAATACACGAGCTTGTTGGGCCACTTAGCGAAAAAGTAATAATATCAGCAAGGAGAGAGGACAAGAACTGGACATTATTCATTTACGCGGGAAATACTCCAACCTTCATAAACTAAACATCAAAGTTCAATAAATATTACAGAGTCGCTTCATGTAGTTTAAATGGCATTAGTCCCATTTACTAAGTCAGAATATCACACAATATATTATTCTTAATCAACTTAATTAGGATGCTGTTAAAAGGAGGAGGATGTTTATCTTCAGTGAGGGCCTCTCGAAACAAATGACATCAGATTTTGCAACCAGATACCCGTAGACTCTTAAAAGAGATTAAAAACAGTGGTTTCAGGAAAAACAATGCTTGGATAAAATCCATCAGTCGGTCAATCATATAAAGCACAACTCAAGCAAAAACTAAGATCGCCCCTCACATAAAAGAAGAACTCTTATTTCTATGATATCTAACCATTGACCTGCCTCCACTAACATGTTACAAATATGCAACATTATTATCAGCCACCCATATACCTCTTTCAATTCCAACATTGTATAGACTCTCATGCAGTCAGCAATGTTACAGCTCTTAAAATACCTAATTCTTTGTAAGCCATTTGCATCTGAAATCATTCAAATTCAGCATAAATTGAGAAAAAAAAAATGATAAAGGCTGAACTTTCAACTTGATTGCTGTAATTTGACTTAATTGTTTTAGTTTGAGGCTTGAGAGGTTCAATATTTCAGTTGGTAATCTGTAAGCAAACTCCAGTGATCAGGGTGCTTATCAGGTCATGGTGTTTGGATGGCCATAAGCTCCTCCCATATTCACAGCATCATATTAACTAGTCAACATATAAATGAAGGCTCGGATGCCTTAAAAAAATTGCGTATCATAAGATGAAAATCAAAGATTAATTTGCTTGAACATGAACTAACATTAAGTAAAAGGGGTATAATAATTTTGTTTGTACAAGTGAATATAACAACAGCTTCCACGTGACAGGCAAAATGCAGCAAAGTTTTGTGCTGTGCACGGGAAGTGTAAGATCAGGTCTCACCAACTGTTGCCATGGTAACAATGGCAAAATATAAGGAAGTTGTGTATCGCTTCCACATATCAAGCTCTCTGAAGTGTGAATAACTATAGTCACCCAGTTTCAAACTCCCAATCCATGTGTATCCTTCCTTCTCCTCAGGCAGAGTGGTTGCTAGATAGTAGAAGATGCAAGCTGCTGTGTGCGTGCAATATAGTTCTACAGCAATAAGTTTTACTATCCTCGTGAAGAGATAATTGATCCTGATATCCTTCTCCATCCTCTGGAAGAAAGCTATTACTTTTCGAACCCGACTCAACCTAATCAGTAGAAGGTACCTCACCTCTTCTATTCCTCCAACAGCCTGGTTAATAAATTGCATTATATAGTTACACTAACTGAACAAGACAATGTATAATATGTAGACATCGTGATATGAAGACATTTTCAAAATATATTGTATCTTATCTTAATTGTCTTTTGAGTCGAAAATGAATACATGAAGTGGTTGGAAAATATTTGATTTCATTGACGTTTTAGTATATGCAACAGTGAACAGAATAAACTGGCGAGAAAAGATTCATTTAAATGAAAGAACCAAGTCAATCTATTACATCATCTTCATAACATTTCCATTATGAAAGAACCAAGGCTACGACCATAAACCAGCAACCTGAAGAAAATAAAACTTGCTACATATTAAGAACCAGAGAAGTATCAAACCTTGTAAATAACATCCCAAGGCAGACAACCTAGGAGATCAATGATAAAATGGGATTTGAGATACCTGCAGCGAGTAAAACATAACTGAAAGTTCTACTAGGAAAATAGGGGCAAAATAAAATGAGGAAAATGAAAGCATAGAGTATGGAGAAAGTAGAACTGACCGGACGGCTATTGGGGTACGCTTATAAACCATTTTGTAGGAATGACAATCTCTGTAGGCAACAAAAAATTGCAGGACAATGTCGACAAGAAAGGTGATTTGACCAGCAATATCCAAGAAGAAAAGTTTCCTGGGCAGTCCCCGGAAAAATCCAAACTCCATTGGCGTGAAGAAAGATGAGTAAATTGCCCATATCAGTATGAATTTCTCCCATGCTCGATACCATCTGCATTAGACCTTCAACAATCATCATGCTAATTTAAATCATACAATCTCCAAGTGCAATAGAAATTGTTCATGTTGAACAAGATATTAATCCATTGTCATACTAATGCCATAACATATTTGCTAAGTTGATGCAATTATCTAGGCCTATTGAGATTTGGGAGTAATTTTGATAAATTATAGTTTTATCTTTTATACATATTGATTGTCAAGTAAAACTCAATCATTGAAAGTAAAATGGGAATAAATAAACCAAAATTAGTGAAAACTGGGATTTTCAATATTTGGAGACTAAATTACAAATATTCAAAAGTGATTGGGATCAAGAAATAATGATTGAAGATAACAGGGATTCAATTGAATGAAATAAGAAGGCAATGATTGACAAATGAGAATTGCCCAAAGAAAGGACTAAGGACACGACCGATCAAAATCAGGGACCAAACTGCACTTTTCCCATACTTGCTATGGTGCAATCGCACCATACAAAGGGTTACCATGATTTCAACCACTCAAGACTCCAGAGCAATTGAGTTAGATGATGCCACCACAAGCCCTAGGCCCATGCGATGGCATGGTCTTTTCTGGCCGATGGTGGTTGGTTTCCTTTTCTAATGCAAACATTTAGGAAATTAATTTAGGACAAGATTTTGACCTAATTTTGGCTTCATATATGAAGAACGTGGGCAACTATTAAAAGAACATCTCACTTTGCTCTCATATCATATTATAACTCACAGATTTTAGAATTAAGGTAGGCCAATTCATTACAATTAAAAAGGAAAAACAAACCTAGCAAGAAATTCAAGGCAAATAAAATCAAGAACTTGAAGAATCAAAGTTCAGTATTGAATATCAAAACCAAGAAATTGACTCCACATATTTCTTGTATTCATATATATATTCCCAGTGATGATTTTTCTATTCTTTTGTTGTAATTTTATTAGAAACATGCTATGCCAAATCTTTCTTGTAGTTAGGTAATTTGTGTTCTTGATTGATTTTGTATGTTTTGCTAAATTATTTAAATGCTTGCACCATTTAATTAGTTGTTTATTATGTTTTCAAGAGGTTCATTATAGGTTTAGAACTTTGCAATTTCGATATACGGCAAATAGATGTTAGGAATAACAATTAATTATATGATGTGTGCAATCATATAAATAATAGTGTGATTTAATGCATTAGTTTGCCTATGAATTCGGAATAGGAACATAACCGGATCATGCTTACCTCGAAAGAAATAATTAAATAAAATTAGATCATTGATTCTCAAGATTACACAAATCGCACTAGATTACATAGGCGAAGAATTAGAAATATGATAATAATAGATGAATTCGAAAATCCAACAGATTCACATGATATTTAATTCAAAACAACTTTAGATAGATAGTGAAATAAATTAGACATAAACCAATCTCTTTTGTGTTACATCGGATTAATACATTCAATTTAAAAATTATTCCTATACTTTTACTCGTTATATTATTACTGGTAAACGATTTCATACGTTTGCAAAATTTCGCCAAACATTAAACTATATAAATATTAATTTCAATCTTATTCAATCATATTTTAGTTCAAGGAAGATGGTCATCAACCTAGATATGCAATATTAACATAATATGCATATTCCACATTGCAGTCCCATGGCCGTCACACTTTTTTATAATTTAGTTCGTTTCTTAGCCGTGAAAGTAACACTTTTCTATAATTTAATTTTGTCAAACCAAACAAGAAAGCTAACTGTACATCTCATCGCTGGTTCCTTATCACAAACCTAACGGATAAATTTGTCCGTAGTGCAACTGACGCATTTCTATACAAGTGGACGGAGGAACCATTTCCTTCTATTGTCATTGCACCACTATTGATTGAGCTCTAGAAATTTCATCAAAAATAAATAAATAAATAAAATAAAATAAAAAATAAAACTCCAATTTTACAATCTGATTGATTCTCAGCATTTAGTTTTGAAGAAAACTATCGATGACGTAAAATGAAATTAGTATAGCTTAATACGCAACCGCCATTTTTATAGCAAGCACATTCAAAGCTGAACATTACCAGTTTTAGTTACCCATTTAAAGAAGTAAAAAAAGGTATCGATTTTTAGCCCCCGATTAAGAAGGTCAGATACAAAGACAAATCAGCTATAGCTTATTTCAAACCATAAACCCAAACGATACTCCTACCACTCTTATAAAGCCACGTGGCACCTTGATCTTTGGCGGGAATAACGCCCCCTCCTCTCTCTCACATTATTCCCTCCTCTCAAAAAGAACTGGAACATGAAGGAAGCTATAGATACAGAAATACATAGAAACTTTTATATATGGATAACAAAATGTGGAGACCAATCTGTATGTAGTTACGAACCTGTTATCGGGATGAATGACTAATCCTCGTGAAAGGTCTTTGAGGCCATTAATGACGGTTTGTCTGCTAAACTTCCGGCGAGTAAGCTCGAGCCCTAGCTCGTTCTCAATCAAATTGAATCGGCTTCCCCTCGATGATTTCATTCTGTCTCTCAAATCCTGCACCTCATATTCATCTTCTCCATTCGAGCTATCCTCTCTATCAACATGATTCCCATTCGCCGCCGTATCACCAATCTTGAACGTCGTCGATTTCTTCAATGACATTTTAAACGTTTGAAGTATGTTTTAATCGTTCTTCAGGAAAAAATTATTTGAACGGGTTGAAATTTACACACACACACACATATTATATGTATGTATGTAGTCTTGGGGAATTCAGTGACAAAATCTGGAAAAGAATTTATAAGAAATGAAAGATATTGTTGGCCGAAAATTTTGGAAAAAGCGATCACGAGTACTGATTTACAAGTTGTAATAAGGCTCGCTTGCTCACGAGAATGAAAACTAAGGTTGAGAATGGAAATGTCAGTCATGGCTATATATATACACACAAATGAAAAAGGAAGCTATAGAGATAGACAGGTAGAAGGAAACTGTATTGAAATAATATAAAATAGAGGCAGGCATTTATTTTTTTTAATATCTACGTATCAATGTTGATTTTGATGGGGGTAAGTGGCGCAAAACATCTCTACCTTTGACGGATTTTGTGGAAAATGTCCATACGTTTGATTTTTTGACGCGGAACATACCTACCTTTCATATTTTTGGTACAAAACGTCTTTTTCCCCAATTTTTAACACGAAATGACCATTATACCCTCATATATAAATAAAACAAAAAAAAAAGAAAAAGAAAAATAAAGAATGAATTTCAATCTTACTTCTAACTTTTTTAAATATACAAATAAGTCCAAAATTTATG
>CAIGRL010195696.1:0-13335 GCA_903798325.1 Fraxinus xanthoxyloides | reverse complement strand
AAAAAATTTCAAAATTTTGTGGGAGCGAAACTGAAAAATACATTACAAATTAATTAAGAATAGTGGATCAGCGGACAATGTGGGGGGCAGTCGCCCCCTACTCTGCCCCATCTCCGTCTCTGAATCATACCCTGCCAACAAATCATCTGTCAAGGAATCTTGCAAATATTTTTTGGTAAAATGACTTGTATCGGACAATTTTTGGTTAGAGATTTGGGTCCTAGTTTGACTCTAGGGAAGCCAAGGCCAACCAAATGTCAACTTTGTTATATTCTTCAACATTGTGAGATAATCAAATTCAAAAGGGATTAAGCAAATTATCTATAAACAAATCTTGATTTGATGGTTTGTACAATTCAATTTTGAGCTACCCTTTTAAACTTTGTTAAAGAAGTTGATGGAGGTTATGCTTGCTTAATTTATTTTTAAAAACTAAAATACAAAAACGTGAATAATGTGGAATATAGAAAATATATAATGATGTTTTTTATGTATGTATCATCCAAAAAAGAAGAAGGTAAAAACACCTTCTTTTTTATGTTGATTCTCTCATAATTCATTGGAAGATAAAACAGAGAGAAATTAGTTTAGTAAAAATAATGTGATTTGTACCTTACAAGATTCAACGAAAATAAAATGTTACACAAATGAATTTGCTCTAAAAATAGATTTTAAAGTCCCACATTTATCACGATATTCTCGTATTGCAGTATAAGGAAATAGAGGAAATTACCCCCACCTACATTTTTTTTTTTTAAATAAATATTCAATTTTTACATTTCAATAAATTTTAAACAAAAAAACTGCATTATAAGAAGTAGAAGTGACAATCTTAGCACAACTTCTCTCCTAATGTTAATCAATTCCCCGGCTACAATCACTCCTTCAAACATGCCACATTGACTACTCAAATATTGCAAAAGAATCGCCAATTCAAAGTTCATTCATTACACAACGAAATCCCCATTCTATTCCATGGATCTCTCTTCTTGGTATCCCAATCGTTATAATCCTTATTTTCAGTCAAGAAATCTGCTTTACATACTACAATTTCACAGCTGGAGACTCTGTTGACTATATAAAATCATAATAAAGGTTGAGACAACCGAAAATCCACTTCTAAATCATAAATATTTCACTCATTTGCCAAGGTTTGAGCCGGTTAATGGCAACACCAAACTGCCGTTCAACATTTGGATTCTAACAGCAATAGATTGTTAGATTTTATCTATCCATACAAGTATTAGTATATTATGAAATTTACACAGTTCGACCTTAACAATACTTATATGGGGGTGAATAGGTATTATATGCAAAATTAAAAGTATTAATTAATTAGCAACAAATCACCAATTAATTATCTCTAGATGGTTATTCAATCAAGTCAATTTAATTATATGTTTAAATACAGCAGTTTATATAATCATTAAGTAAAGCAGTAAAAAACACAAGAATAATCACGGAGAAACCCCAACTAGATAAAACTTCGGGAACTTTGCCAGTCAACAATCCACTATAAATGATTTGTGACTTACAGTCCACCAACTAGACAATGACACGTACTAACTGATCTCCGACTGCAATTTCGACAGCTTTCTTGAATTCCGTGCTCATGCACAAATTTTAGTTGTAATTTTCAAAACTCTCCCGGATTCTACCTTCCTGCAGCAACTCCTAATTTTGTGGAATCGTTTATCTCTTAGGAAATCGAAGAACAACCCGTTCTTCATCAACTAGAACTCTAGTTACCTTCCTTGATCCTCAACAACTTTGACAGATATGTGGGAAGCAGTGGTTTGGTATTTAGATTAGGAATCTGATTTTTTCGCCACCAAGAACAGTATATCAAAGAAATACGAAGGTTGAAAGTTTCAAAGATAAAGAGAATATGACAGCACAATGTTTGCTCAATGTTCAACCTTAAGAAATCTCTTTCTATGGCTTTAGAATATTTATAGGTAAGGTAGAAAACAGATGGACCGTGAAAAAAGCCTTTAAAATGCAAAATAAAAAATTTATGTATAACAATGTAGCTCGAGCGAAGGAGGGGCGACAGTCTAGCGATGCAGTTTCTGTTTTTGTAGCTCGAGCCAACCCTTGGCGATAGTCTAGCGAAAATTCGCGTCATTTTCCTCCTTATTTCAAACTCGAAACTCTAAACCTATTTAACTAACTTTTAAACAAATTACACATTACTCCTTGAACTTTTACACTCTATTAATTTAAGTCATTTTGTTCACAAAATTTGTCAATTACAAAATCAAAAAAACCTAACAAACTCTCCATTTGGCATTCTGTGACCAAACACTAATTTATGTCAAGTCAGTAATAAGATAAAAGTTACAGACTCAAAATAATAACACAACCTAACTAAAAACCATCTTGAACGAACTCTGCAGTATTTGGTTCTTGAAATAGACAACTCAAATACTAGTGTAAAATAGGATCAATGATAATCATAGTTCAAAAAGTTCAACTATTAATGTCATTTAAGGAATTGTAACTCACAACGCATATTTTTCGATTTTATATCACAAGCTAAGCTAAGACATAGTATCAATGCAACTCAACATACCAATACAAAACATTAACACTATCAAAACATAAAAAACTTAATTTATCAAAACTGAACTCAAACAAATGTGCATGTACTCTCCTAACTGTAAACTCTCAATGTGTTTAAGCAGTAGGTAAATGTATCTATATCTCACCCCAACGACCCATCAGACATAAAATAATATCAATTCGTAAATATATGTCTCACCCAAACGAGTCCTTAGACATAAAATGCAAGTCAAAAAATGATATCAGTCTTGCAATTTCAATCAAAATTAAAACTTAATTTTTTCTCCTTTTTTGTCGCATAATGACAAGGGACGAAACAAAATCACACACATCTTAATAATGTAGGTATTAATGTAGGTATAAGCAATCACAAGCATATGCAGTGAACATTAATATTTCCCACAACTCCAACTTAAAGTGCACATGGAGTAAATGATATAAGTGACTCATATGTGTTAAGTGTCACTAATCCTATGACAGTGGAACTTCAAACCTTAATTTTGTAAGAAAGGACATGATAAACATCATTGCTAATAAGTATATTCATTTACTTATGAATGTCAAACCCATAAGGCACATTAGAACCTACGTATGAAAGCTCATTTTGGAATTAAGAAAGGCCTTTTTCCATTAAGCGACTAACATGACCCCTATAACGAGCTTTATGCCAGTTAACCCCAAGTCAGTTGACCATATGCACCAGGTTATGAGAATGCACCAGGTTATGAGAAACCCTGCAGGCTTAATTACTCCAAGTCAAGTAGGCTTCGAAAAGTAGCATTAAGATATTGAGCCCTCCATGTTTTTTTGGACAGAAATTGATTATTGCAGGGATAACATTGAGTTTAGGTCTAATTAAAAAGGTCAATTCATGTTCAAAGTCACCATACTAACATGTAACTTGCATCACAAATCTCACACACGTAGTAGAGTCCT
The DNA here is from genome assembly GCA_903798325.1 of Fraxinus xanthoxyloides. Lineage (NCBI taxonomy): Eukaryota > Viridiplantae > Streptophyta > Magnoliopsida > Lamiales > Oleaceae > Fraxinus > Fraxinus xanthoxyloides. The sequence goes on along the minus strand of CAIGRL010195696.1, from coordinate 9,834 downwards.
ACTATCAAGATCATGGTGTGTGCAGTGCAGATGATACATGAAGAGACCTATAAATACTCCATAAGCATATAAGTTGGCAATGGAAAGTATGTTACAGCTCATTAAATAACCTCATTCTTGATTACAACCTAAAAAATCAAGTGTATTGTATATCATGCTGTAAAACAGTTTCCAAATCAAAATCCTTTTGTTCTCGTTTTTCCCCTTTTTTAAAAAAAAAAAAACTTTCATCCAAAGTAATAATAAAAAAAACTTGTTTGCTTTTCGTATAAAAATATGAATGCATCAAGCACACAAAATATAAAAAAAAGTCAAACAAAACACAAGAACGTAAAATAAAATGCATGAAAATAAGTAAATAAATATGACGCATGCATAACACAATGTCACACAATAATAGAATACAAACATGCATCAAATATACTCAGTCAACGAGGTACACAAATACCAATAGCTGTTCTAAGAGATTCAAACTGAAGACCATCCAACAGCTTAGTAAATAAATCAGCTAATTGGTTCTCAGCACAAGCTCTTGAATAAAATGATGTCTGATATCAATATGTTTAATTCGAGGTGTTGAATAGGATTTTTAAAACTATTAATGACACTAATTTTATCACAAAACACCGTCATAATACCCTGTTCAATCTTGTAATCACTCAACATCTGCTTCATTCAAAGCAGCTGAGTGCAGCAACTTCTTGCTGCAATGTACTTGGCTTCGGCTGTGGACAATAAGATAGAATTTTGTTTCTTACTCATCCAAGCAATGAGGTTAGCACCAACATAAAAATAACCACCAGAAGTACTCTTTCTATCATCGGCATTACCAGTCCAATCAGCATCGAATAACCAGCAAGATCAAGATTAAAGTCCCTAGAGTACATGATCACATAATCAACAGTACCATTGACATATCTAATAATACGTTGCACGGTGCTCATGTGTGATTCCTTAGGATCAGCCTGAAAATGCATACAGACCCCTACACTAAATACTATGTCAGGTCTACTAGCAGTGAGGTAAAGCAGACTACCTATCATACTCTTATAGAGTGTTTGATCAACAATCTTGCCTGTAGGATCTAAACATAAATTGATATTGGTGCTCATAGGGGTTCTAGTGTGTTTCTTACTGTCTAACCTAAACCACTTGACAAGATTCTTGGCATGTTTCGATTGAGATATGAATAAATCTCTCATCGGTCTGCTTGACTTAAAAATCAAGAAAGTACATTAATTCACCAATCATGCTCATCTCAGATTCTTGCTTCATACACTCAGCGAACTCATGAGCAAGGAAATCAACGGGAGAACCAAAGATGATGTCGTCCACATAGATCTGAGCTATGGTGATGGTATCCTCAATTCGTCTTCTAAACAAGGTTCTGTCTGCACTACCTCTCGCGAAACCATGTTCTAGGAGGTATGCAGTAAGCCGACCATACCAAACTCTAGGAGTTTGTTTCAACTCATACAAGGTTTTATTCAGCCTATACACATAGTGAGAATATTTCGAATCAAAAACTCTTTAGGTTGTTTCACATAGGCTTCTTCCTGAAGAATACCATTCAGGAAGACACTCTTGACGTCCATTTGGTACAGTTTGAAACCCAAAGTACAGGCAACCGCCATAAGAATACTAATGGATTCATCCTAACTACCGGGACAAATGTTTCGTCAAAATCAACACCTTCAACCTGAGTGTATCATTGGACAACCAACCTAGTCTTATTTCTCGTAATAGTACCTTGATCATCAGTTTTATTATTGAATATCCACTTAGTACCAATAACATTGCAATCATCAGGCCTAGGCACTAGTCCCAAACTTTATTTCTAACAAGCTGATTTAACTCATCATGCATAGCATTAACCCAACATTCATCCCTAAGAGTTTCCTCAACCTTCTTCGATTCAATTTAAGACACATAGCTCGCATATGACAAGTTGTTCAAAATCCACTTGCGAAATCTTATTCCTTCTTCTATATCTCCAATCACATTATCTTTAAGGTGATTCAATTTGACTCTTGACGAAGGTTCTTTAGGTAGTTTAGCTTCATTATCAGANTCAGGCCTAGGCACTAGTCCCAAACTTTATTTCTAACAAGCTGATTTAACTCATCATGCATAGCATTAACCCAACATTCATCCCTAAGAGTTTCCTCAACCTTCTTCGATTCAATTTAAGACACATAGCTCGCATATGACAAGTTGTTCAAAATCCACTTGCGAAATCTTATTCCTTCTTCTATATCTCCAATCACATTATCTTTAAGGTGATTCAATTTGACTCTTGACGAAGGTTCTTTAGGTAGTTTAGCTTCATTATCAGAAGTAGAATCTTTAGTTGAAACAACCAACACATTTGATGTGTGTGAAGGATCAGGAACTGAAGCTTCCTTAGGTTCAGTTGGATCAACATCCAACTATTCCAGCTCAGCATACTCTCTGCCAATCTCCCCTTCACTACAAGCATCATCAACCACCACATTGATAGATTCCATCACAACACGTGTGAGATTATTGTACACCCGATAAGCCCGACTATTCTTGGAATATCCTAAGAATATACCTTCATCACTTATGGAATCAAACTTTTTCAAGTTCTCTATGTCTCTCAGAATGTAGGACTTTCTGCCAAACACACAAAGTACTTGAAAGTATGTTGTTTACCCTTCCAGATTTCATACAGTGTCATGTCAGTTTTTGGTCCAAGATAAACTCTATTGATAATGTGACATGCAGTATTTATGGCTTCACCCAAAAAATGCATAGCTAAAGCTTTACCTGAAGCATAGCTCTCGCCATTTTTTGAAGCACACTATTTTTCCTCTCAACTACGACATTCTGTTGTAGAGTAATCGGTAAGGAGAACTCATGCCAGATTTCTTCCTCTAGACAAAAGTTTTCAACATTTGAGTTTTCGAACTCTTTACCATGATCACTATGAATTCTGGACAAAGAATAACATTTCTCATTTTTAAGTCTCTTACACGATGAGATGACAAAATTGAACACTTCAGTTTTATCTCTCAGCAATTCAATCCAAGTGAATCGAGAAAAGTCATCAACCACAACTAAGATATATCTTTTACCACCAAAACTTTCGATCCTCGATGGTCTAATCAGATCCATATGGAGTAATTCAAGAGACTTGCTCGTCAATATCTTAGAAGTTTGTTTGTGGGACCCTAAGCTGTTTACCTTGTTGACACAGACCATAAATAATGGTATCAGAATTATCCAGTTTAGGTAGGCCATTGACAATCTCCTTCTTGAAAAGTTTAGACAGACTGTTATGATTCATGTGACTTAGTTGTTGATGTCACAACTCAGTTATGTTGATCTGACACTACTACACCTGTAATTAGAATCCGGTAAGACTCCGTAACAGTTTTCAGATGTTCTCACACCTTCAAGAACAATGTTACCAGTCGAGTTATATACAGAACACATTTTCTGGACAAAAATAACCTCAAAATCAGCATCACAAATTTGACTGATGCTCAATAAGTTGGACTTTAAACCTTTCACATACAGCACATCTGAGATGGCAAGTACTCTAGCAATACTCACAACTCATTTTTCAAGTATCGGTGCAGTAGCTTCATCACCAAACGTAACTACACCACCATTCCACTCATCAAGTGAAGAAAATAAAGGTTTTTCACAACACATGTGTCTTGAACATGCACTGTCAGATACCACACGGAACTATTTTGAGCTTTGAGAGCAAGGTAAGCAACATGCAATTCAATAGATCTCCAAATCTTTCACTCTTATCTTTCCTTTCCCCTTTCTCAATCTCACGGTCAGATTTGATCTCAACAATCGAGATGAAAGCCATATAATCTTGTTCATCCTCACCACCAGATGTCTCATCATGAGAACTAGAATCTGACTCATCATCACTCATGGTTACAGCTAATGTCTTATGATGTTCTTTACCCGAACTCTTCTTCAAATTAGAACATTCACTCCTAATGTTACCAAATCCCTTGCACTCATGTCATTGGACAGATTGAGTGTTCTTAACGGGAGTCCTAGAGGTGTTTTTCTCACATCTACCTCTCGAAACTTTACTAGGAACTTCACTACTTTGTGTATGAGGCTTTCTCCTATTCATCATCACCTTCTGAAATTTTTTAACGAAATGCGCAATTTCTTCATCCTTAAGGGTTTCAGTGTCAGTGGACTCTCTCTCTCAACTTCTCTAACAGTGTTCATGGTGATGGATTTAACCTTTTTAGGTTGTGAGACAGTGATTCCGTAAGTTTGAAGTGATCTTACGAGTTTTTCAATTTTAATAGCATCCAAGCCCTTACTCTCTTCTACCTCAGTAATCTTGGGTCTGAACCTCTCGGAAAGTGATCTAAGGATTTTTTAACAATTTTTGACTCGGGGATCGTCTCAGCTAAATTAAAACTCGAATTGACTATGTCATTCAATTAAGTATAGAAACTATCAAATGTTTCATCATCTGCCATTCTTATCTCTTCGAACATAGTGGTTAACAGCTGCAGTTTAGAGTTCTTAACAGTTCTAGTTCCCTCTTGTGTGGTTTCTAAAATATCTCAAACTTCTTTAACAGTTTCGCACATCGAGACACTCCTAAACTCTTTAGCAGACACGGCCATGAATATGGCATGAAGATCCTTACCGTTCCAATTACACTAGTCCAAATTCGTTTTCGACCACAGTGAAATATCAGTGGGTGTGACTACACCCATTTTGAACGCTAATCAAAATACGTTCGTCCAAAACCTTAAGAAGAGCTCTCATTCGAACTTTTCAGCAGGCATAAAATGCTTCTATCGAAAAATGGAGGTACAAACAAGGACTGACTCATCTAGAATAAACAAAAAGGGTTGGGAATCGATTTAAGGCTCTAATACTAATTGAATTTACGCAATTCGACCCTAACAATATCTAAAGGGGGTAAATATGTATTATATGCGGAATTAAAAATATTAATTAATTAGAAATAAGTCACCAATTATCTCTATATGGTTATTCCATGAAGTTAATTTAATCATATGTTTAAATACAGCAGTTCATATAATCATTAAGTAAAACAGTAAAAAACACAATAATGATCACGAAGAAACCCCAACTGGGTAAAATTTCGGGCACTTTGCTAGTCAACAATCGACTATAAACGATTCGTGACTTACAGTCCACCAGACTAGATGACGACACGTACTAATTGATCTCTTGACTGCAATTTCGACAGCTCTCCTGAATTCTGTGCTCCTGTACAAATTTCAGTTGCAATTTTCAAAACTCTCCTGGATTCAGCCTTCATGCAGCAACTCCTAGATTTGTAGAATCGTTTATCTCTTAAGAACCCAAAGAACAACCCGTTCTTTACCAACTAGAACTCCAGTTACCTTCCTTGATCCTCAACAACTCTGACAGATATGTGAAAAGCAGTGGTTTGGTATTTAGATTAGGAATCTGATGTTTTTTGCCACCAAGAACAGTATATCAAAGAAACACGAAACTTGAAAGTTTCAAAGATAAAGAGAATATGAAAGCACAATATTTGCTCAATGTTCAACCTTAAGAAATCTCATTCTGTGACTTTTGAATATTTATAGGTAGGGTAGAAAACAGATGTGCCGTGAAAAAGCATTTAAAACGCGAATTAAAAAATTCTCATATAACCATGTCGCTCGAGCGACAAGCGGCTGTGAAAAAAGCACTTAAAATCCGAAATAAAAAATTTCCATATAACCATGTCGCTCGATCGAAGGAGAGGCGACAGTCTAGTGATGCATTTTCCCTTTTTGTAGCTCGAACCAACCCTTGGCGACACTCTAACAAAAATTCGAGACATTTTCCTCCTTATTCCGAACTCGAAACTCTTGACATATTTAACTAACTTTTAAACAAATTGTACATTACTCCTTAAACTTTTACACTATCAATTTAAGTCCTTTTATTCACGAAATTTGTCAATTATAAAATCAACTAAAACCTAACACATTATTTTTATACGATTACAGGTTCGTAGTGTTCGATACCATGTAATTGGTTGAACAATATCCAACGGCTTTCCCACATCACTGTTTACTCCATTTTTTCTGGTAAACCATTGAAATCAAGTCATTACAATATGTAAAACTACACAAACTCATGCGTATTCATCCAAGGAAATAAGGCAAAAATTTCAAATAAAACGTGTTACATATTTTTCCCCATATCATTTTCCTCATCCTAAAGCATGGTTCCCATTCATGTCAGATCATTTTTATGCGAATAGCTCAATGTCATACCTAGCAGCTAAACTATACAAGCATGGATTCGAGAAGTTAATCGAATGCTATGAAACGAACTTCAACATTGTGCCACATAGCGTCACGACGGATAGGAAGTTGGATATCGCCTAGTTGCATTGATATTTAATTTCAATTTTTGAATGGTTAGCTAAAACAATAATTTATCGCTTTACATCATTTTAAACGATAATACTAAATGTTTTTTTAATATTGTGGATGATATATTGTTCTTTTTTATTTTTGTTTCTAATGGTATTGCTGTTGTTTAAACTATTATTAATATTGCCATTTTCTAAATTTTTGGGACGTACGTGATACTACCATTTCTACTTTCTAGTTTGATTAATGTTACTTGGGCAACATATGCTCACTTCTCAGAGATTTTTGTCGCATGCATATTTCATCTCATATACAACACAAACGTACACATTGAAATCACAATACACAATGCAAATTTTGTAAGAAATAAATTACATGTCATGTTATCCAAGATCTAATTGAAAAATCTGCAGTTGAAATGAGTTTTCGAAGCACCAAACATTTTTTAGCCAATACCCATTTAATAATCCCTTTAACTTGATGGAAATAAACACAAGACTTTTAATATTAAGAGAGAAATTTTGCAGGGATTTTTTCACGAGTTTGGCTAGGGACCCTTCACACACACACACATATAAAGACAACCACTACAACTTCCTTCCATCATGGAAGTGAGTAGTTTTTTTCCTGCGATAACTTCCCTCCAATAACTAAATGAGACGTTATCTAGGCAGTTAATAACCCACCATTTAAACTTTAAACTTATTTAATTTTATATTGACCATATGGGCCACAAACGGTTTACATTCTCACACTTGGTCCACATATTCGATGGTTAACTTCAAGTGAGTGCCTAATATGGCCACATGCTAAAACTGTCAATAACCTACTCAAGTAGAAATTCACAATACTTGAATCATGGTGGTCTTGTTTTAATAATCAAAATTTCCTTCCATGTATTACAAGTATCATTACCCTAGAGAATATTTTACTTTATGAATGCACTTCCTATAAGTCGTCCAAACTATAATAACCACAATGGATATCCAAATTACAAACTTTAAGTGCATTAATAACATTGTTTCAAAATAAAAACAATAATTTTAAAAGCAAACATCAGAGTATCATACTGAGTGCGCAAGTCCCATATTTTCAACATGAGCTTTATAAACTGTAGTTGGCAAGCCCTCAGTCATGGGATTTGCAATCATAAGATTTGTCTTGATATGCTCAATGGCCACTTCATTTCTCTTTATATGATCTCTGACAACCAGATACTTTATGTCGATATGTTTGCTTCAGTTTCCACTTTTGTCATTTCATGAAAAGAAAATCACTGTCGAAATATCATAATAAATCTTCAAAAGCTTCTCTATATTATTGAAAACTCTTAAGCCTTTGACCAAATTTCTCAACCATAATGCCAGTGCTATAACTTCATAACAACCAATGGATTCTGCTTTCATGATAGACGATGCAATTATAGTTTGCTTGATACTTCTCCGAGATACAGCTCTTCCAACTAGAAGAAAAATATCTCATGAAGTAGACTTTCTTGTGTGTACACATCCCGAAAAAATCTAAATCCGTATATCCAACAACTTGAAGATTGTCAGAATGCTTGTATGTGAGTCTGTAATCTTTGGTTCCTTATAGATACCTCATTACTTTCTTGGCAGCTTTCCAATGTTCTATAACCGGATTACTAGTACACCAACTGCAAATGCAATGTCAGGTCTTATACAGACTTGTGGATGCATCAAACTGCCAATCGCAAAAGCGTAGGCTATAGAAGCCATGTGCTCTCTTTCCAATTCATTTAATGTGCATTGATTCTGACTGAATTTATCACCTTTAATGATTGGTGCTAGACTTGATGCACAGTCTTTCATCTTGAATCTTTCCAAAACTTTTTTAATGTAGGCCCTCTGAGACAATCCTAATGACTTCTTACTCTATAAATCTCTATGTCAATGACGTAAGAGGCTTCATTCATATCCTTCATTTCAAAGTTTTGGCTAAGAAATTGTTTTATATCATGTAGCAATCTCAAATCACTACTTACAATAAAATATCATTTACAAATAGGATTAGAAAAATGTATTTGCTCACACTAACTTTAAAATATATACACTGGTCAATGATATTTTCTGTAAAATCATATGAAGTAACAACATTGTGAAACTCCAAATACCACTTACGAGAAACATGTTTTAACCCATAAATAGATTTCCTTAATTTGCAAACCATGTGATTACCTTTATCACTGGTAAATCCTTCATGTCGTTTCACGTATACTTTTTCTTCAAGATCCTCATTCAAGAATATTGTTTCACATCCATTTGATGTAGCTCCAGATCAAAATAAGTTACTAAAGCCATTATAATTCTAAATGAATCCTTCTTAGAAACTGGAGAAAATGTTTCATGGTAATCGATGCCTTCCTTTTGAGTGAAACCCTTAACTACGAGTCTGCCTTAAATCGTTCTATAGTGTCGGATGCATTTATTTTGGTCGTATATACCCATTTACAACCAACGATTGTCTATCCATCTGGAAATTCGACGAGATCCCAAACTTGATTTTTAGCCATAGATTTCATTTCTTCCTTTTTGGCTTTCCCCTTCAATGGCTTGTGAAAACGAGTTAAGATCATTATCAAGTCAAACATATATATCGGACTCTTGAAGATATACAACAATGGCTAGAAATTGCTGATTTTCTTATTCTTGAGGATCTCCTTATACTTACTATCTCATCTTAATTTTGCATATTTGAGTAGTAATAGGTTCAACATCGAGTAGGGATTCTCGTTTTGCATTTTCCTCATGCAGTAACAGTTGTTCTTGAGTTGAGTTCTTTCCACTTGTAATTGAGTTCTTTCTTTCGAAAGGAATTAATACACTTGGATTGAAAGATGACCCAACATATACTTTCATATTGAATTAACCAATGCTAATTCAACTTTGTAAATTCAAACCTTTTTGTGGGTAGATGTTATCAGACATTGAATTTAGTATTATCAAATACAAGTATTTTCCATACCCGTGGGCCTAGGAAATTTATTGTTTCGATATTTAATAATCATTTTATTGCAATTAAGGGTGTGTTTGAGCTATATTATTTTGGAAAAATATATTCTGAAACAGTAGATTGATAAAAATGTCGTTGAAAAAAAAAAACTTATTGATGTGATGCAAATTATTATTTTATTGAAGAATGTGTGGTTAAAAATGAGTAGAAGAATGAGAATGAAAATTTTAATGTGTACCAAACAGAGGCTAAATCTTTAAGATAATCATTTCCCTGTGGGGCCAAATAATCATCATATGAATTAACTGTACTTTATGAGATATCTTATTTATCACCAAATAATTTCTTAGTGATCTAATGTTCCACGACATAAAATTATAACTAAAGAAGCTTTGACTAATCTTAAGTTATAATAACATGTCGAAACAAATGACATCTCTAAAACGCTGAACTTTTTTATTTTCTTTTTTAAAATTGA
>CAIGRL010195589.1:0-12704 GCA_903798325.1 Fraxinus xanthoxyloides | reverse complement strand
CACAATACTTATGCCGTTGCTGCTTTTAGAGTTGCAGGAGTCGATGCTCTTGAACAAATTGTTAAACAATTCAAATAGAACAAAGAAAAAGAGGAGCTAGGGTTTCATTAATAATTCATAATGAAAATTTGATACAAAACTTAGAAATAAAGTGACTACATATAAGCTAAAATAAAAGAAACTAAAAAGATTATTCTACCCTTAATAAATAATAACGTTATCTACTTTCTCACGACTTTCTTGTCAAGAACCACACAGATCAGAATCAGACTCAAAAAATCTGAGTCTCCCTCTCAATGGATCCTCTCATACTTCTAGGAATCCTCTCACTTCTCTCTCTACACTCCCAGGTTCTCTCTCTCTCTCTTTATATATGTGTGTGTGTGTGTTTTTGTATCCGTGTATGTTTTTGCTAAATCAATTGGATCATTTTGAAGGAAACATTTAGATTAGATCTTACACGGGGAAATCGGAACCTGATAAGAATTTTTATTTCAATTCAGGTGGCCTATGGAGACCATTCTGTTGTTTTTCTCGATAGCCCAACTCGCAATTATCTTCGTCCTCCAGCAGCTGAGGTAGACATATATTTTTTTGTCGAATTTATATTTGAATGACGTACTTGTATGTTTTAAAGATTATTTTAAATTCTTGAAAAAAATTGATAAATAGGTTCATTTGTCATAAAAAAATTTTACTTTGAAGTCTAAGAAAAATCAAGTAATAGGTACATTTGTAACAAAATGATAAATTTAAATTATAAAAAAAATAATTAATGGGTGAGTGATACGTGGTTGTGGATAGAAAAGCTAAGAATGCGTGATAGTAGGCGAATGAATAATCGGTAACAACCTTTTAAACTAAGGCCTTAAATTTTAAAAAGTCTTTCTGTATAGTTTGCTTGGCTTATTTAGTTATTTTCATGGCCTAATAGAGACATTATCTTCAATGGATGTGTTTTCTTTAGAGCAGTGCTGAATCAGCAGGATGAAAAAATATTTTTATATTGTTTCTAATCATAGTTTCAATGTCAACTTATTTTTTAAGATTAGTAATGCAGAAGCTTGTGAAGCTTGAGGAATTAGCCTTAGCATCTGGGGTTTGATCCCTAACTTTTCGAGAGCAAAAAGCTTTAGGGGATGGAGTTTGTTACTTTCCTTCCATTGCAATTAAATAGATCCACTTACTGTTGAGTAGTAATGCAGGGATCCAAGTATGATAGAAATACTTCCATAAAACAGTGGGTTTTTGACCGTTTGTCTTGTGGAACCCGTAATTGTGACTTGAAAACTAATACAGACTTTTTCCAGTTATATTTGTAAGTGATTACCTTCGTATTTGTCTCTTCGAAGTTAAACAGTTTACAAAGATGCGGCTCTCAGAAGTTTAAGGTCTACATAGTATGAAATCTTACGGTGCATCCATGTTAGTGGAGGTGTAAGATGAAGGGAATCCTGTTACATACAGTGTTGCTTTCCATTATGGCATTGCAAAAATGTCAAGCTTTTCCTTAGTTTGAGTTGGAGCACGCTCTATAATTTTTCTTACTACTGCAGACTGATTCACTTACACTCTCAGAAGCTGGTGCTGCTGCATCGGTGTTGCTTGGCTTTGCACCCCCTTCTACACTTTCAGCTGCCAGTTCATCAAAGGTAATGAGAAAAATCAGAAATAATGCTTTGTAAATTCATCTATGTTATGTCTATAGCTATTTTGCTCCCCATATTCTGACTTGTTATTTTGGCAGCTGAGTAAGGTGCTTATGCCTAATCCATTTGATAGGCCTCATTCTCTTTTCATGATTGAAGTTACAGGGGTTGAAGGTATGCACTTAAACTAAACTGCCTAAAAGCTGCAGCTCATAGTTTCTATGCATGATAATGTTTTAAATGTACTGATTCTCAACTTATGCTTGGCTCAGACAAATCTGCATTTAGCAGTGGTCTTAGGGTTAAGATCATGGGTGGTGAAGACAGAGTAGACATTCAACTGTCAGGTAACTGACCTTTGTGATTGATTCATGGGTTCTCAGTCATGACCACATCAATTGTTATATTCTTTTGTGTGCAGATGAACATGAAGTGTCTTTGGTCTCTTTGAATGAACGATCAAGCTATGCTGAATACTCAGATAAGGAACTAAGTGATTTTGTTAGTCATGGCTCTCTCCCTCTCTCTCTCTCTCTCTCTCTTTGTGGGTGCTTGTCTGTTCACTAAGGTCAATTGACGTGGTCTTTGGTTTATATACTTAGGCATCCTGGTTGGGTGGATCATACGTTGAAGATGCGACAGGACCACTGAATGGAGAGTTGATAGTCCCCTTGGCAAATGATGCTCTTCTCAGACTCCGTATGTCTGAGGTATCAACAGCACCATGTCACTTGTTAGAAATAAGGACCTCTTTGATGTTGATTGCTCTGTCTCTGTAAAATGCTGTTACAGAACTTTATTTCGAAAATTGCAGAAAGCGGACATGGAATTTACAACTAGTCTTATGTTTCTCATTAATAATATTCAACGGGCTATGGAGATGCATAAAAGATTGTCAGAAAGCAGGAACAGTCCAGCAGAGCTAATCACTGGAAGATTTGATGGGATTAAGGTCTTTTGAGTGTTTCTTCTTTTCTAATTCATTTCAGAACTTGGTAACTTGTTTTGGCTTGCCATAAACCTGAAAGTATATTTTTCAAGATGAGCAGTATTAATTTCCTGAACAACTATCTACAACTTATATACCTGGGTCCGAAAATGATCTTCTACTGCTACACCAATCCACACTTTACATGTGGGAAACAGTTTAGTTTGCATGGGTTGCAGAGAACAACTCTTCCTTGAAACGACATAAGGTGCATGCACATTTGCTCTTGTATGAGAGAGGATGTTGGAAAGAGTTTCATTTTCTTTAATTATTTCAAAAAACTAACCTTCCCTCTAGTAGCCCCCCATTTGATTTTAAGAATTGGTCTGAATAGAAAAAGGCAGACAAATAATTATCAGTCCTTTGTTCCCCTACATGTGGAAAGGATAGACTCACTTCAAACTTAGTAATGATTTGAACTATTCAAATATGTTCAAAAAAACAATGAGTTAAAATATTTTCTGTAATACTAAGATTTAATGGATAAAAAACAAGATCTTCAAAATTGCTGCAGGCATGAATGTTGGTAAATCCAGATGATTTTGAGTAATCCTGAATCTCCAATTCCACATTTTTCCCATGTATCTTCTTAATCCTCTCCCACGAATGTGGCAGGCTGAGGGAAAGAAATGGAATGTGACTCGTGGAGAACATGTTAAGATTTTGGATAAAGAAATCATTTAGGTTTCAGAGGAATGAGCCACTTGCAAAACAAATATTCTTCTGACAACATTACCTGAAGAGATTGGTGATTTGAGCTCGGTGGTAAGTTGTTGCCGCTGTTTGGTGATTGGTAGTCATTGATCAACCTTGGGAGGTGAGGCAGAGGGTAAAAGAGGGAGAATGTGCTGCAGTTCTTGGGGTTAGTTTTGTGTTCTACCATTTAGGTTCATCCTAGAATTGGGATTTGTTAAATTTTAGGAGGGTAAGGGGTTCCTGGACTTTCTTTGGAAGGTCATTTATGGAATGATTACATATTTTTAACTTCCCTAAGGAAGTGTGTATTGAGTTTGGAAATTCTGTCCACGGAAATTCTGCAAACTAAATGTGCGTTTCATGTCTAGATGAAAGATGGGATGAGTGTGATCATTGTAGTAGCCAAATAATTGACAAAGTCTCCTTTATATTCTTGAGAATAAATTATTACACTAGCTTATAAGGGTCCAGCAGCATGTTAATCTAAGTTTCTCACGTTTTTGAACTTTACCCATGAATCCTTTGCTTCTACAAATTTGTGAATGTACTTAGTGTCTTTACAATTTGTAAGGATGAAATGTGTATAATAAATAAATTAATGTACTTCTGAACATTAAGAATGATTGTAATAGTCCTGACGAACCAATTGTGCATCTCCAATTGTAGTGCATTGGAGCAATTCAAGCTTTTCTTTAGAGTGAAAAAGTTGATTAAAAATTTCAACATAATTGCTACTTTTGTTAACAGAGAACTGAAGAAACGTTAATTGGAATAACTTTTAGAACTTTTTAAGCGAACATCTTCTATGCGCAAATGCTCTTTGACATCTTCTAGGCGCAAATGTTCTTTGAATCCTATTCTTTACTTCATTAATATATTTTATTGTCACAGACTCTACAAGATCATTATGGAACAGAAGGCATTTCTCAAAATGCATTGGAATTATTTGTTACTTCTGTTTTAAAGATATATGATTCCTTACAGGCAGCATACAAAGGTCTGATGCCCTCTTCTGATATAACTGTGAATAAATCTTTAACTGCTCAACTTGTATCTTTTTTTATACTCACTTTTTTTTAAGAGCTGAATTAATTTGTTTATACATAAGCATAGCATTCACTAGTTGCTATCCATGCTTTTGAATGCTTGTCGGGCTTCACGGTATTATGTATAGAAACTTCTTTATTTTTGGTATACTTAAATATGCGGCTGTTTTTTTTCTATTTAATTAGTTGTTGTCGACCATTGACATGCCTCTGTTTGCTGAATTTTTTTTACATGTGAATCTTACAAGTCATATTTTCCTTGTTTATTCCTGTACTAGAAATGAATATTTTTGTATCATGTGAGCAGGCCAACTAGTTGGGGTCGTCGTCTGTCGTGGATCCCACGCCCCAGCATCGGAGAATATGTTAAATATGATGGTCGCTTCTCGGCCATCTGCTCGTTGGTTGGAGGAAACAAAAGCCTCTACTGCTTTCATCAAAATTGAGGAAGTGGCACTGGTTAGAAAGGCACTTGCTTGGATAACAGGAATCATTCTTCTAATTTCCACTCTTTTGGGGGTAAGTTTCTATTGACAGTCTTAACAGCATCTTTTATATTAGTCGAATTGCTACCATATATAGCTTACTGCTTTCATTGATTGCTCTAGTGGAATTTTTATCTGCATATTTCAGTTTTTTGTTGCAATCACTTGAAATTTATTCAATAATGTTAGCATTTGGTCAAATACCTCCGGCATTTGTATTTACTATCATCGTATTTTGGATTATATGCAAAATAATTTAATTTAAACTGGCTGGAATTTTGTTGGCAACTGAATATAGTTTATCTTGAGTATGAAATATTTTCTTCGTCCATTTTTATACAAAATATACCACGATTTGGAAAATTTGTAGCAATAGAATAAATAGATAAATGTAAAGCTACCGTTTGGAATAAATACTACTTTACCAAAAAAGCCAACTGTCATACTGTGAGATGAATAAATTATAACTTTTAACCAATGTTTTTTCTGTTGTCAATTGCTGACTTCGGAATGTGTAGCATTTGTATTTTCCAGTCAGGAGAAATTGATTAAATGAGTGTTGATTAAAATGATAACAAAAATTTGCTTCTTCGGGTTATTAAGTTGGTTAATCCAAACCTCTGGTGACATATTAAAGATAAAGTATCTGGGCATAATTTGATTTTCTTTTGGTTTACAAATAAAATTTTCCACTATTAGAAACTGCCTCAGGTTGAATTAGTTTGCTTCTTGGTTCAGTTTCAGTTGGCAACCAACCCTAAAATATGCCTTTATGTGATTGGACTTGTAGCATGTTCTTTGGATTGAAATACGTGTCCGGTTGGATTTAGAGTTCATTGACCTGCATCTCCACATTATATTTTGAGTCTCTGTACTTCCATCTTTTCTTCTTTTATCATTTATTTGTAATGTGATGAATGATTCTTCAAATAATATTTTGTGGTGTGAGGTCGTGGTGCCTATGAACTTCCTATTTTGCACTTGCTTGGGCTCCATTTTAATGAAAATTTGGGGGAAAATGAGTTTTGGAATAGTGATTTTTTTTGGGTGTAATTAAAAAATGAGGAAAAGTTTTTAATGTACGTGTAATATTATTTTTTATGTGAGAATATGTGCTTAAAAATGAGTTTTGAAAAAATAGTGGCCAAACATAGGCTTTATCTGTATGGCATTGCTGGACTCAAAGGTGTTAGTATACAACATGCATACTAGTATACAAGCAATACTCATCTCAGAGTTTCTTTTATTGCTTTGGGGTTTCCATTATTATAATATTCACATTTTCGATAACATCGTCTCATTGTGTTGTTTTGTTTTGGTGTAGATCCACTTTCTTTTGAATATGCCACTGACCAAGGACACACTTCTCTATTCCAATGTCAAGCTTGACTAGTTTTTCAAGGAAGCTGTTTATTTTGTTATTTAAACTGCCAGGAGATTGGGGCTGCAATCCGATGAGATAAATTTATTGTGTATCTGCTCTTTCATCACTTTCACATTGGGAAATTCAATCTATATTTTTGTGATTGCAAACTCAACTTCTTACCACTCTGGATTTAGTTTGATTCTTTATCAGTGCTACGATTAAATTGGAGTGTATACCAAGGGGGGAGAAGCTCGGATTCTGGCGAGTGATCTGTGACTGTGTGTATCTGATAGCTTAGGCTTTGAGTCTGTAATCTGATGCTCTTGATAATACAGGCTCACAGATATTGTTTTGTTTTCTAACAATGATCAAATAAGGCGCCAGCTTGAGCTTGTCGCTCTCTTATATTGAGTGTGTGTGTGTGTGTATACACATGCTGTATATTGAAAATGTTTGGACGCAGTTTTGGACACAATTAGAGAGTAGAACATATAGAGCATGTTTGGAAGAGCTTAAAATCCAATGAAAATTGAAAATATAGCCGTTATTGGGTCTCATTCGTTTAATAAAAATCAATAATAACAACTAATTTTTCAATTTTAATTCGATTTTAATCTATACCAAACACCCTCATAATGTTGCAAGTCAATTATTAAAAGTCCCGATGAATATGACCCCAAGGTTATGGCTCAAAAGTATTGATTCTTTTATTGTTGGAAATCAAAGTCCAATGTAAGCCATTTGGAGAGTACATGGCATTTCGCTGATGAAGGATTTAGATTAGGGATGGCAATGGAACAGAGCGGGTATGGGACGCGTCGCCCATTTCCACCCCTGTCTCGTCGGGTATTTTTGTTACCTTGTCTCATTCCAATTAATTTTTATTCATTTTATTTTTTTGCTTTAATTTTTTGGGTCTAGCGCTCGTAAATATTATTAATTTTTTACTAATTTGTTAAAAACAACTCATGTTCTCTTTAAAAATAATGATAAATTCATTACTTTTGTTCGATAAAAAACTTAAATTTGAAATTAACTTCAAACGGGACGGGGACTATATTTTCCGTACCCGCCCCATACCTAATTTGGGATAACGACTCTCGCCTCGTCCCCGTCCCCATCCCGTTTACCCGGTTATGTGGGTAGTCCACATTCCATTCAGGGCGGGGCCCCACGGGTATTGAATTTTTTTTTTAGCCCTTTCCAACTAGTAGCTCCTCTTTTAGAAAATGGGCAGGGGTAAAATTATTCATTCTTAACCTTGGTTGACATAGTATGATCAATATTTACCTGTTTATTCGATGCTAAAGAAGAAAACCGTATACATAGTATCAAAATTCATGCCAAATACATTTTTTTTTTTCAATCGAAACGGTATATACATTGTGAATTTCTTAAGAACAATCTTCACATTTTTCTTTGAAACAAATTCAATCTAAGAATTTGTTGAAAGAGGTAGAAACTCAATCCCTTCAACAATGAGTTTCTTTTATTGTTTCGGCTCTCTGTTATTATAGTAGTCGTATTTTCCATAACATCATCTCATCGTATCATTTTGTTTCGGTATAGACTCACTCTCTTTTGAATTTGCCACTCACCAAATCTCTATTCCAACTTCAAGCTTCAATAGTTTTTCATGGAAGCTGTTTTTCTGTTCGTTGAACTACCAGATGGGGTCAGGCTGCTGTTCGATGAGATGAAGTTATTGTGAAACTGCTCCTTTTTCCTTGTCAAATTGGAAATTCAATATAGATTCAAACAATTTTACCTCGATACTATTTAATGTTGTACATTCTATTCTACCAATCATTTTTGAGTGGAGTATTTCTAAAGTGATATGGCTCGAAATTGTAACCCTACAATATTTGCATGACATTTTGCTCAAAAGTCTCACTTGTTTATGTACACATTATCTAGAAATTTTCAAAGTTCATAAAGATCCATTTTCTTCGGTTTCTCACAATTTTCCTTGAAGCAAACTCTATCTTCAATAACCGTGCCTCGACCTGGCCATTGCTACATATAAGTCATTTTAAATTGTACTTCCATCCGTTAGTCGGGTCTACTCACTTCAAGCTGCTCTTTTTTACCTACCAGTGGTTGAAGGTGCAAACTAGTGGCTCGCTCGCGTTTCAGCATCAGTATCAGCATCTTTACCAGGATTAACAAACTTAATAACCCATTTGCTAGTCCAAGGCCCTTGTAAGAACTCACGCGTCCAGATGTTAGTTAGATTAGTGGGTTAAGTCCACGTGTCCATCTTGTATTGGCTTGTACAGATAGAGTTAGTTTGTTTTTCTCATTTTCCTATTTATATCACATGCAGTGTAATGTCCTTATACTTTTTGATTGAATACAATTGAACTCCTTTTTCTCTTCAATTGTTAAATATGGTATCACAGCACTTTGTGCTTCTTTCATATGTTTTTTTTTTTTTTTTGAATACTTTGATTCTTCGATCTCTCTGATCAAATCTCTTCTGATTCGTTATGGCATTAGCAATGGATGCATCAAGTCAAAATAATCCCCCTTCATCAATGAGCAATTCCACCACTGATGATGGATCTAGTTCCTACTACATTCATCGTTCAGATAACCCATGGCTTGTGCTTATGTCAAAGCCTTTAACTAGTGACAATTATGCTTCATAGAATCGAGCTATGGTGATCCCTCTATCCGTGAAGAAAAACCTCGATTTCATTGATGGATCATTATCCAGACCCGAAGACAATGACGACCAATTTAAGAATTGATTCTGCAGCAACAACATAGTCATTGCATGGATACTCAACTTCCCAACTATAGACCAGTATTGTAACAACCCAAATGTTATGTTCATTCAAGTCGTTACCAAATTCATAACAAATTATATTTCTAGTAAAGTCCAATTTTAGAGATGATCTCACACATAATATCACATTATTTTAAATCATAACCAACAAATATAATAGTAATTGACTAAAAAAAGAATCATGTCTTAAATAATGAATTAAAAGTCCTGATGAACTAAACTAAATATAATGCAGAAATTAAAAGTGTTTGTCACGTTACACCAAATTTGATTCATTGAGTCCAATGAAACCTGACACTACGACTGCACTTCATTGCCCGCCAACCAACGACTCATTCTAACCTGTGAGGAGTATGGGAAATGGTGAGTATATGGAAATACTCAATAGAATATGGAAAGATTGTGCAATCCTGAATAAAATATTTAAATCATGCGTCAAAAATATCATACCGTCATATTATATTTTTAGAAACCGATAAGAGCTCATAACACATCATATCTTTAGTACCGGATGGTTATTTCATTTCATATCATATCGTATCTAACTTTCATTAGCATAATATTTATCAACATAAAAAATAAATAATTTAAATGGGATAACATCACTTGCACCTCGTAATCCTACCTTTGTTTTTAAAAGGAGTTGTTAGAAGGTGAGCAAGTATTTCACGTTTTCAAAGCCTTTCTCTGTTGCCGTGTTTTAGTATGTATTCCGATTAAAAAATATATCATTCATCTATTATTCCCAACTTGGGTTTCTTATTTAAGGTATACTATAATCATTTCACGTGAGATACACGTGTGAACCATCCGTAACTCTTCTATTACTATATTTGGGCACGCATTTTCCTATATAATGGCCTAAAGTTGCTCATTGTTTAAATTTTATAATGCACCCATGTTTGTCAACTAATAAATTTCACACTCAAATGAGGCAATTTACCAATTTTCAAATCAAGGACAGCTGACATATTAATAGTACAAAGTCATAATTGTCGGTACTGCAAGGAAATTTCTCAAAATATATTATATAATAATTATTAAATCCTTTTAAGAAAAAATTATTTTATCGTTCCAATGCAAATAAAATAACCCTTTTTTTTAACTCAATCCCAACAACCAACACTTGTGTGCCCACTTTCACAAGTCAAAAATTAGATAATGAGCATTGCTGCACGTACAGAATGAGAAATGCCAGAAATGCAATAGACAAATCACAAAGGCTGGGGCCCGCACATTTTTTTCCTTTTCAAATACACGGTGGAACCCACATCTTATCTCTTTTCTGGTGGATTTCTGGCCATTTTTTTCTGTACAAACTGTTTTTCCCTTAGATAATATAGAACCACCTTCTCTACCATAAAGTCTGCATGTGTCAACTAACCATACAACTCAAAATTTAAAATAAGACCCCCCCATATAAGTGGCAAAATCTCCATTTTCACTGTAGTTTTTTAATTTATTTGATAAACTAGTTTTAAACAACTTCTTCAAACTGAAACTTCTTAGGGCTGACTTATCTGAATCGACTTTTTCTCGAGCTTAATATGCATAATTAATTACGATCTATCCAATGAGTCCAATATCCATATACTTATCATTGCTCCATCAATATCTAAATGTCTGACCTATATAAAATGTAATTTAATAAATATACACTTTAGTCCCTAACTTTCAAAAATATTAAAATATAGCATATTCTTTGAGAATTTTCGGGACTTTACAATCTCCAATCCTTCAAATATTTTCGTCCTCGAAATTTTACTTTGCCTAATTGAAGAGTTCTGAATATTTGGTTTTAAACTCATCTTCCCTATCCCAAGTTAACTCGTCCAGTCCATGATTTCGCTCTTGAACTTTGACCAGGGTAACCTCTCTATTTCTGAGTTTTAGCACTTTTCTATCTAAAATCATCGTCGGGACTTTTTCATATGATAAGTATTTTTAAGAATCCCTGGCATGACTTATTTTTTATCATTTTCATCACTGGTAAAGATGATACAATGCGAGGTAAAAACTTGAAAGAAATTTGACGCGTAAGATTGTAATTGAAAATTTATAGTGGATAATTAATATATAGTTGAAATTAAATGTTGAAGTAGAATTGAGAAATGAATGTAGACTATATAGTAGTGTAGAAAATAGATTGTAAAATCAAGATTATAACTCAATAAGGTAAAATGTAGAAGAGAATCAAGAGATTAGAGAGTAGAGATGAGAGTTGGGTGAAAAAAAAGGGAATAAGGGAAATGTATTTATAGGGAGAAAATTGAATTGATAAAAAAAATTAATTCAGTGACCCTAAACCGTTTCGGTCATTAAACTTTAAGGCGAGCCACAAGTTCGGCTCGTGGCTTGTCTACTGGCTCGTAGGCAAGATTATGGCTCGCCCACGAGCACTCGTGTTAAAAACGAGTCGGCTAGGGTTCGGGCTTGTCTTTTGACAAGCCCAAGCGGCTCACGAACCCCTTTTTTACGAGATGAGCGGTCGACCGACGAGCCGCTCGACTCAATTGTTACCTCTAGTCAAAAGAAGCCATTTTTTATAGTCAACTAATGATTCCATCCATTTGGAATTCAAGTGCGAATTTCTGAAAGATTTTGTACCCTAGATGGCACAAATGAAAGGTATGGGTCAAGACAAAGACAAAATGAAAGGTTTGGTACTATGATTGCAATCCTCACTATATTTTATGAGGATGGTATTCCCTAAATTATTTTACATGATAATAACATGAAAAAATATTTCACTAGAATTGTGGCATTGAAGATATTGGATCAAAAAGTAGGGATGGCTTAATACATAAATTTTCATCGGCTGAAATCAAGAAGAATAGATGTATTCTTTTTTCATTGCCCAAGTTTTCCCATATTGAATTTTTTTCACTATGTTTTGACGAGGCAGCATTTAATTACTCCAAATTTGTTGTACGTTTTCTCCTTGGTTTGGTATTTATATCTAATCAAATTCTTTTGCCAGACAAGGCTTCTGACGAGGCATTCAAGAGGGAGTCTTGTATTTTGTGAATGAATATTATATTTATGTAGCGTTAAATTGAGGAAATACGTGGAAATTGCATATTTACTACCCCATATTTCCACTTTGGCCTTTGATCAGTAAATAGAATAAAAAAACTAAAAAGTTAAAATACTACTTTACACAACAAAAAGCCAAAAATGGGTTCACTCTCTTTCATAGACAAACCAACCGCCCAAACCACCAAAAAAATTAATTTTTGTGATTATAATCGGGTTTTTCATATAAGGAATTCGAATGATTTTTACATTTAATTCGTTTATTTGTACAAATATAAGTAGATCTGCTTGAGTATTAGTGATTGTGAAGAAATTTGGAGTTTATACGTGGAATTGCTCCGTTATTGGAGTTCCCCATCGTCATAAATGGTGATTTCCGACGATGGGAGCGGGCCAGCTGCCGGATGTTAACAGTCGGGCAGCTGGCCCAGGCTGTTAACAATCTAGGTTGGCTAACGTTTTTATATTTTATTTTATTAATGATTTAATTTTTTGAATATTAAAAAATAATTTTATTCTATATTGAGCCCCCATTTGGTGCACATTATTTTCAAAAGAATGCATTTTTTGTTGATGTAATAGAGAATATATGTGGTTGTAAAAGATGAAAAAGTTATTGATGTGATGTAAGATATTATTTTATTGAA
>CAIGRL010195583.1:0-13136 GCA_903798325.1 Fraxinus xanthoxyloides | reverse complement strand
CATAAATTACATATAATTATTTTCAATTTCAATCAATAAAAGAATTATCTTAACGCTATTTCTTTATTAATAAAATTTGCTTTTGGGCTAGAGGGTAGGGTGGGCTATAGCCCACACCAGACCACCCTCGCTTCGCCCCTGGTACCACCTCTCTCTCTTTCTCACATGTATAATTGATGGAAAAATTTCATATATAAAAGATTAAGTATGACTCATTTCAAAATTAAAAAAATAATGTTTAAACCTTCAAAAATCACATATTAATTAGTTTTTATTTATGATATTAATTAAATATACTAAGATCACATTATATACTATTTGATCGTAAATTATCGAATTATTTTATCATAAATTATTCATTGATTACGAATCAAAAAATTTATAGGCCACAAATTATTTCATGTTCTTAAATCAAGATTTTATATGTCACTATTTATTCTTCCTCCAGCACAACTATCATCTTTTCTTTCCCCACCACTATGCCACTACTAACCATCTTAATTTGAAATGCACCACCACTGTCATGGCACCCAGATGGCCCTGTTGCAACAAAGCAAACCCGAGATTTAAAATCGAAATTGTCGTCGCGACCACGTCTATAACCACCACCTCTTCGGATCTGAAATAACACCTTCAAGATCTGAAAATTCGAAATCTCTTATGTTGTAAACTTAATTAAATGCATTCGTACATATAGATTTTAACTTAATAAAAAAAAAAATTCATATTCTTCAATGAAGAAATCCAAAAAAAAAAAAAAAATTTAAAAATTGAGAAGTTAAAACAAATATTAAAAGCCAACCACTTGTAAACAATCTTATCCAATAATATAGTCCACATTTTGAAAATGTTCCATGTGTATTTCATTTGATTCTACTCATTTGCTGATTGGTTGATTGCCCGATTCACATTTCCGTAATCTCTATATAATGTTATCAAACATCACTGGTGTTAGAGCACCAATCTACGTGGTATATTATGTTATAAGTTCAATTATATGATTCATTTAGCTCATGTTTGGTATACATTCTTTCAAAACTTATTTTCAACCACACATTTTTCAATATAATAATATTTTTCATCATATCAATAATTTTCCTTACTTTTTAACTATATACTTCCAATCATATACTATTTAAAATACATTATTTCTTCAATAATATCCATCAAATACACACCTAGGGTGTGTTTGAGCCATATTATTTTGGATGAATGTATTTTGGAATGGTAGATTGATGGAGAATGTGTGGCTGAAAAAGAAAGAAAATTTATTGATGTGATGAAGAATATTATTTTATTGAAGAATGCGTGGTTGAAAATGAGTAGAAGAATGAAAATGAAAATTTTAATATCATAAATATTGTCCCTTAGAACGGTGTTAAACACGTGCTAAATAAAACTACTCTATTAAAAATTACTAGAACTGCCTTCAACCATGCACACACAAAAAGAAGAGAGCTTTCTTTGAAAAAAATCCAGTTTTCATGGCCACCATTGGAGAAATTACCCAGAGTGAAGGATCTCAGAACAGCCTTGAGATTGAAGAATATGCTCGTTTTGCAGTTGATGAATACAACAAAAAAAAATGTATTATGTTTTTTTTGTTGTGTTAATTTTGTTACTTCAAATACGATTATTGTTCGCATCTTATTGATTATAATTACCTGCGATTTTCTATGGTTTTTGATATAATCATATTGGAATGTTGATTCAGCAATACGGAGCTCAACTTACTTGTTCGTTTCTATGTGGGCTGAATCAATAATTATGACTGTATGAAATGTTAGATTTAACTCTGAAATCTCATTTGTTTTTCTTCCCTTACGATTGCAGAATGCACTTCTGGAATTTAAGAAGGTAGTGAACGTGAAAGAGCAAGTGGTGTCAGGGAAAATGTATAGTATAACCCTAGAGGCTGTCGACGGGGAGAAGACTAAAGTGTATGAAGCTAAGGTGTGGGTAAAGCCATGGATGAACTTCAAGGAATTGCTGGAATTCAAGCTTGTTGGTGATGCCTAAATAAGCTTTGTGATTGGACTCATATAGCAGCAGTTGCTTCGTAAAATAAATAAAGCAGCATTGCTAATGTTAAATGTTCGCATAAACCACAGATGTGAAGTATAGTGAAAAGTAAATATCGATCCCCGTTTGAGCCCTATATTTTCTTAAGAATGCATGTTGGAATAGTAGATTGATGGAGAATGCGTGGTTGAAAAATAAGGAAAAATTTTAAATTTGCGTGTAATATTATTTTATTGAAAAATGCGTGGTTGAAAAGAATGAGGTTCAAACAAGGGCCAAGTACTGTTTCTCAGAGGTTATGCTATGAACTATCAATTTACTCAATCCCTAGCTTTGTTTGAACGAACATAAATTAGATTTTTATAATCAACACAATAAAGTTATTGACATGAAGGGCAAAAATTAATTTAATAAAAACTTATGCCATCTGATCCCTGTTATTCCCATCCTCCTAGGTTTCCTTCGTGTCCCAAAAGAATAAGAAAATAAAATAAAAAAAAGGTGCCGAAATAAAAAAGAAAAGAAATCTTGAATCATATTCGTGTTACCATGCGGTCGCATGTTACATTGATTTTCCTTGCTGCTTCTGTCCTGAAGGCAGCTACGGTAGCATGGTTTTGAACCTTAAGATTGTAGCTCTTGACTAATCTTCCATCTTCAATTTGGTCCTTCATCCCCGAAGTTCTGGCACCTTAATCCCCAGCATTTTCAAGTAGTTCTTTATAACTCTTCTTTAGTCGATTTTTACTTAGTTGCTCTATTCTTCATCCACCATTGCGTTCAACTTCAAACAAACAACATTAAACAAAAGTAAATATAATTACAATCAAAAAAACTCCAAACATTCACTTTTGATAGTCAAGATAAGTGCAAAAATCGCACTCATCATTAAACGAAGTAACTCTTATATTAGTTATCATTGCAAAATGTAGCATGAAGTGGTGCTAATTTTATGCAGTCTGGAATTGAGGTATTGGACGTAGAACTGGGAAGGAATTCACTAGTTTTCCTAATTCTAGTTATTGTGTCGATTTCATACTAATGGTTGAGTTCTTAGTTTGTCTTCACATGTATATGCATTTCAATTTGGCAAGGCTTTGATTGTGCATTTTGTTTATTTGATGGTACTCAATTTCATATTAATATTCGATGTTGAGCACCAAATATATGTGTTTGATATTCCCTTTTGAATGGACATATTGGTCTAATGGCTTGCATCAAAATACAAAATGCTCTGAATATTTCTCTCTTACACATTTTTGTTTTGTTTAAGATTTTGTTTTACTTTCGCTAACTTGTACCAAAAAAAAAAAAAAAAGTAACTATACAAGAAAATAATTAATTTGTTTCACTTTCATTTTTCTATTTCAGAAGTATTAATTATTCTCGATATATATTAATTCATTTAATCTTGCTCAACGGTTGATTTATACATTGTTTGAGCCCCATTTTTGTCAAAAAGAAAAAAAATGCATTGATGGGAAATGTATGGTTAAAAAATAAGAATTTTTTTTGAGTTTGAATGTAATATTATTTTATTGAAAAATGTGATTGAAATGAGGTCAAAACATTATTCAAGAATGTATTTTTTTTCTTTCAAAAAATGGGGCTAAACAAGGGCTTAATAATGAGGTTTTAATTTTGGATATCAAATTGAAATTTAGGTGTATAGCTAGAATTGGCCCAAAATCGTATTTTTCTTTTTTACTCTAACTAAAGAGTTTTTAGATAATATTTTCAAAAAATAAAAATGAGAAAAAAAAAAGGGTGAAGCAAACGAAAGAGCCTTGTGGATTGCAAAACACGAGAAAAAGAGCACTAAAAAGGAAATAAGAAAGTTTAAGCTTTCCATACATTCACTTTAACGGCAGCGATCCAGTTTCAATGCTTCTTTCTACGATTTAATTTCATAATCAAAGTTGCGGACCTTGTAGCTCAGCTCTAAGCATTTGAAGTGTGTTCGAAGCGGGTATATTAATAGACAAGTGTAGCTTCCATTAACGAGGTCGTGACAATTTGATGGTCAACATCATCTATTTCGCTCCAATACGGATATGTCACAAACTTAACTGGAGAACAACTTAATAGTACTTGTCATTGTTCATATTGCTACTATGGTTGAGTAGAATTTTCAGATTGTTGGTTGATCCAAAGCCTTGTAACCAATCTCGTTTAACTCTTCTTCAGGTTAGATCAACTTCTTTAAAACACGAATGATACGCGTGTCACAATTTCTAATGAACGTAAATTTTTGGATCTTATATGATCGATGAATATGTCGATTCACAATTGTTACTCTTCTACATATAGAGAAAAAACAATCGAGTTCACCAACGGAAACTTGTAAATGATTGCCAATACCAAAAGCTATGCATTTTTCATGTGAAAAGTTTGCTAGTATTTCATATTCGTTGCAATTCTGATACGAAAAAGCATGATTTTGTTTCATTAACTAATTTATAGAGTCCCAAGTTGCATTTCAGTTTGTAGCCTTCCTAAATCCTTATTTCGGCGTGGCCTTGCTTCTAAATCATTTGGTTGATTAACCAAAAAAAACCTTTCTTTTTCCACCTTCGTGGTTAAGCCTCCACTTTTCTGCATTCAAATCCCTCCATAAATATTTCATTTGAACTGCTTCAACTCCTCACTATTCAAACTCCCTTCTCTCTGACTCTCTTTCTCTCTCTCACACACACATTAGTGAAATGAAAATGGTGAACCCCATAAACATTTTTCCTGCATTTCTCTTCATCATCTTCAGTCCATCCTTGGCCTTTGCAGTTACATACAATGTGTTAAAGTTTGGAGCTAAACCCGACGGTGTAACCGACTCGACCGTTGCTTTCTTGAAAGCATGGTCTGCCGCTTGTGGTTCCCCAAATCCAGCCACAATCTATGTACCACCAGCAGGAAAATACTTGCTTAAGAGTGCACAGTTTAGAGGGCCATGCAAAAACAAAGCCATAACCATTCATATTGATAGCAACTTAGTGGCTCCTTTGGATTACAATATGATTGGAAATAATGGTAATTACTTGCTTTTATTTGAGAGAGTTGATGGGGTTTCAATTCGTGGTGGCACTCTTGATGGTCAAGGAAATGGCTTGTGGGCTTGCAAGAAATCTGGCAAGAATTGCCCGAGTGGCGCAACGGTACGTATGTTTGGTCATATTTTCTCGATCCACGTTATATCAATGACCATATACCGATTACATCTATAGCTAGTTTCGAACAAGTTTCTTTTAAAGTAGATAACTGAAAGGCGCGAGTTCTTCAAAGCTTCTCTATTAGGATAACATTGTCTTAATGCTCTAAACACCATTTGGTCGTCTTTTCTTGATCCACGTTATATCAATATCCCTATCCCGACTACATCTATAGCTAGTTTCGATAAAGTTTCTTCTAAAGTAGATACTCGAATAATATAAACTAGTCCATGTACCATCAGTACAAAAGGCACGAGTCCTCTCCAAGCCTCTGTATTAGGAAAACATCGTCGCCTCAATGCTCTGAACCCCATTATTTCACCATTCGAAGCGTTAATTTTACATACTAATAACTGTTTTAATTAACCTCCCTGCTAGTGAGGGAGTGGTGGGGGAGACGGTTAATGCACATGTAATTAACTTTTTTTATTTTTCAATTTTAAATATTCTTATATCTTTTTGTTTTTCGTAACATAATTTTTTTTTTTTGGTATAAATTAACTGCTTTAGATAACCTCCCTGGTATTCTTAGAATAGTTGTTTTCCAATACACATAATAAAATTAAATTTTCTAGAATGCAATTTCTATAGCCCTTGTGCCTTCCCCTAAGGCCACCGACCGAAGTGAGTATCCGACTGTAAACTTCAGGGTCTCGTGAAATTAATCGAGTTACGGGTAAACTGGTCCGGACATTCACGGTTATTAAAAAAAAAAAAAGTAGCCCTTGTGCCTTTTCTTATCAGATAATTAGTTAACACTAAACATAACTTAAACATTAACTATATATTAGGTATTTTGGTTCGATATGTCACTCTTTGAAACATTAATCTCGTCAAGTCCTAATCATGTATAAAGTAATATTCTAAAAATAAGTTTAGGTCAAGCGTCAAGAGTCGAAGAACAAGGAGATTTAGGACTGGTTCTCGTTTTTTTTCTAGTTGCACTGACCAACCTGCTCCAGTTCTTATAACATAGGTCTGAAGTTGTTTGATTGTTCTTCGTATCAAGTGTCAAATTGTCACTTTATGATAGTTCATGCAATTATAGACTCTTATTTTGGCTATACATACATTTCCTTGTATTAAATTTTCATTCATTAACTTCTAATATCAGACATTGGGAGTTTCCAACTCGAAAAATGTAGAAATTACTGGATTGACATCTCTAAATAGCCAGATGTTCCACATCGTAATCAATGGATGCCAAGACGTGAAAGTTCGAGGAGTGAAGATTTTGGCCCCAAGAAATAGCCCGAACACCGACGGTATTCACGTGCAATTTTCAATAGGTGTAACGATCTTCAACTCTGAAATCGGCACCGGAGATGATTGTGTCTCAATCGGGCCAGGCACCACTGATTTGGTCATCCACAATGTTGCTTGCGGCCCTGGCCATGGCATCAGGTAATGCTATTCAGTGTCAGTTATATAGAGGTGTGAATGTGAGTTGAACTGTTCATGATCTGTAAATAACTATGAATAGTTCTAACACTGCATATTCCTACACTTGCAGTATCGGAAGCCTAGGCAAGGATTATGGAGAAGTCGGTGTACAAAATGTAACAGTTAAGAATGTTGCATTTAAGAATACACAAAATGGTTTAAGGATAAAGACATGGGGAAGACCAAGCACTGGATTTGTAAAGGGTGTTCTATTCCAGCATGTCATCATGGACAATGTGCACAATCCTATACTAATTGACCAAAATTACTGCCCACATAACAAAAACTGCCCTGGAAAGGTATCATTTTTATTTTTAAATTCATGTACAGAAAATATAAAAATTAACTAAAGACAATAGTTATATTAAGCTCATGTTTGATTTAGTTAATAATCTGATTTTTAGTAGATTTTGATAAAAGATGATAAAATATGTGGTTTAAAAGTTAATAAAACTTGTGGGTGCCATAAAACGTAAATTTTAGAAAATGAGACCAAAAAGAGATCGAATGTAGTAAAAAATTTAGCAATATTTCAAGAATAGATATGTTTTCTTCAAGAATCAATAACATGGCTCTTACATTCATTTATGTTCTTAATTCTGTCAGGTTTCGGGTGTGAAAATTAGTGAAGTTACATACAGAGACATCCAAGGTACGTCAGCATCTCAAGTGGCAGTGAAGTTTGATTGTAGCAAGACATATCCATGTCAAAAAATAAAGTTGGAAAATGTAAAACTAACTTACAGAAATCAACAAGCTCGAGCATCGTGTGCTAATGCTGCCGGGACAAGTTCCGGTTCAATCGAGCCCACCAGCTGTTTGTACTGATTCAACATTATTGAAGAAGAAAAGAAATTTGAAATCTTAGTTTCAAACATGTCAATGTGCCTTCTGTAGCAAGTGACAGATCTCTTGAAAAATGAAGATAATCTTCCCAATGAAAAGACATTGTTTTTGCGAATATGATCTCTTGATTATATATCACCTGCATTTTCCATTGCTAGATCCATTAATAACTTTTCTTTATATGATCTGGTTATAGCAGATTTTAAAGATTGAATATTTGGAAACTTCTTTTGCAATTGACTTTCCTTTCAATCCATGTATTAGGAACAAATTGGAATGGAAATGGCAAGGAAATTTTGGTGGGATTTCATCCTCTTGTTTGGAGGAAAATTAAGTCAAGCCATGTATCAATTATTCTCTATATGATTTGTATTTTTTTTTTCTTTTTTTGGGTATGCAATAAAAAGTTGCTTATAAAAGAAAAAATAATTACAAGTCTAGCATCTTAAGTTTACTTGTTGTTTCTCTTTGTGGTTTGTACAAATAGTAGAGATTGGAGTAATTTTTACGATATTTGGGAGTTTGAATGAGCGATAAATTCTATTTGATTGTACAGTGTAATATTTCTGGCTTTGGCTGTACATAAATTTCTCCATTGGTGTTCATCATATATTTCTATTTTTCTACCTCGTTAATTTTTCCCTGAACGAAGATCACGTGGACAAAAAAAGATTGGTTTAGTATCATTGATATCAAAGCATCGGGTTAATCACAGCATTTGAGCACGTAGCACGTATGGTTAGTGTCCAATACGACACAGAAAATTTGACAGAATAATCAATTTTGGCTTGTGGCAGCTAGAAATATTCCAGGACGCTTAGATTTTACACAAGGCTTTGACAGGAAAATCGACCATTAGCTTTGACAAAGACACTGAAAAATCTAGTGTGAGAAATTGATTTTTGAAGAAAGAAGACTGGTGGAAGTAATATTTTTTTCTGAATCTTGTTACTCGTAGCTGAAAAACAGAATAAGAATAAGTGCATTAAAAAAGAAAGCAGCTCTTAAGAATTGTGGACAACTCGGTCACATCAAGAAAAAAAACAGTCCAAAAGGTGGAGCATGCTCGACTAATTCTTGAAGTAAGACACATACAGTATGTCTCTCCTTACGAGAAATAATGAAGTCGTTTGAGTAAGATATGTACATTTCATGGCCTTGTCGCTAGTTGTCCTAATAGAGAACGTGTTACTTCTTGCGGTCCATGTATTTGCGCACACATATTGATTTCGAATCGAAGCAAAGTGTGTGTAGGAATTTATGTCGATGTCTTATGAACTCCCAAAAAGTCAAGCAAGCAGTTACACAATAATATTTTATCAAGTTTATCCGACATGATCAGTTTGAATTCTTAGGATTTGTCAATTCTAAGTAATTATACGTTTTATGGTGTAGTATTTTAATTTTCTATTTTGAAATCAGAACTATCAAAGTTTACCAGTTTTTCTCAGGTATTGTGATCAAAAGCTACAGAGATTATGACAAGGTTTTAGCTTGTTTTTCGACAAAGTTTAAATTGTCGCCTTAAAATTTCTCACTTAAGAGGACTTCTATTGCAAATAGGAGATAAAATTGTGATTATTAACGCATTATGCCACCTAAGAGTCATAATTTTGAAGGGAAAGAATTTGGCAGAAATAATTCCTTCCTTGGTCAGCAAAAGTTGTGCAAAATTAGGTCATGTATGCAGCCAATATACCCCTACATATTTACATTCTTTTCTTGTTAGTCTAATATGCTACAAAGATGAAACTCTGAACAAAGATCTCGTGGTCAAATCAAGAAATCGATCTCAATTCTCATCAAACATAAGTTATGGAATAGAATAGATTTACAAATGTTGGTACAAAATAATTGTATACCATTGAATCTAAGAGAAATAACATGAATTGACACTACACCAAAAATGGCCTTTTGCAACATGCAAAAGGCAACATTCGTTGATTAAATGTTGTTAAATGGGTCTAACGCAGCATTTTAGCAAGTGAATGTTACTATTGGCTAACATAACTGAGTTCTCACAACATTTTTTAAATAAATGTTGTTAATGTCTCCTTTTGCAACATTTTATAAATATTACGAAAAGTTTTCGTTTTTGCAACGTTTTTTTGAATGTTGTTGAAATATGCTCATATAGCAACTTTAAGGCATGTTGTTGAAACTCTCAATATAAAGCCTTTTGTAACGTTTATTGACTGTTGAGAAAAGATTACTTTTTACAACATTTTTTAATTGTTGTGTAACTAATAAGTGTATGGGGTCGGCAATAGGGATGACAAAAAAAACCCGCTAAACTCGATACCCTTAGGGCTTCGCCCCTAATAGGGCGGGAATTACCCGCCTAACCGGGTAAACGGGGTGGGGAAGGGGCAATGATCATTAACCCGAAGTGGGTATGGGGTGGGTACAGGAAATATAGTTCCCACCCTATTTAAAGTTAATTTCAAATTTAAATTTTTTATCGAACAAAAATAATAAATTTATTATCGTTTTTAAAGAGAACATAAATTGTTTTTAACAAATTAGTGAAAAAGTAATAATATTTACTAACTAAAAACATAAAAAAATAAAAGCAAAAAATAAAATAAATAAAAAGAAAAAATAAATGGGGTAGGAGACTTGCCCCGCCCTATCCCGTCCCGATCCCGATCCCGTCTCGTCCCGCTTTAATCCGGTATGGGGATGGGGTGAAGTAATAAAAATACCCGACGAACGGGGGTGGGAATGGACGACCCGTCCCGTTACCATCCCTAGTCAGCAAATCGTGTCCTTCACGGAGGTATCCCTCACGAGGCTAGAACTTAAATAGAGCTGCTGGCTAAGTTAGAGGAGTGGGAAGAAGGGACAACGGGTGTACATTTGGGTGGGGAGCAGTCGAGTGGTTTTTCGGGTTGGGATTCACTCCATTGGGAAGGCTGGAAATTAATGCGGATGTGGCAATGAGTAAAGACGACGATTTTATTAACTCAAGGGTGGTAATTCGGGATAGTTTGGGGGTGGTTACGGTTAGATGTTTCGGTGGAAGATACAAAAGCACTCGCCATGATAGATGTACTTTTTTACGGAGGAGAATGGTCGCCAACAAATGCGTTTCGAATTTCATTGATTAATTAAGGAAAATTGCAACGAATGTCTCAAACCTTTCAATTTGCTACAAATTATGCCTTAACCTTTTACTTTTGCGACCACAGTCCCAAATCTTTTACTTTGATTGCAGTCGGAGTCCATTGGACATAATCAATCCATTAATTCATTGTCAACCTAATATTAGAAGTTTGACTCAAATTGACAAAATAAGTGAAGTGTAAAATGAACAATTTATATTTTCTATTATAAAACTTTAAATTAACTAAATAAGAAAAGGAACGGTTCATCTTCTCCAAAACTCCCCCACACTCCACACTCCACCCTTTCCCCAAAACCAAAAAGAGAGAGAGTTAATTTAATCAATGGCCATTAAACTTCTTACTCATTGATACTTGGTCAATGGAATTTAAAAGTTTACTCACTGCTCATCTAAATTTGAATAAAGTTACACGTTGCTCACCGAACTTTGCTATGAGTAATATTAATGGGTAATTTTATTAAAATTTGGAAACGAGTAATCTTAAATTCTTCTGAGAATAAAAATTCGTGTGCCTAATAGTGGCTTTTGAACAATTGCATCTTCTTTGAAAACAAAATCGGGGATGAATTTGCAGCACTGACGACGATGGGCGGTGGTCGGCAGTGACTGGATTATCTATTTTTCGCATTGCGAAAGGGGTGGGTGTGGAAAGGTATGGAGAAATTGAACAGTTCTTTCTTTATTTATTT
Source organism: Fraxinus xanthoxyloides (assembly GCA_903798325.1). Taxonomy (NCBI): domain Eukaryota; kingdom Viridiplantae; phylum Streptophyta; class Magnoliopsida; order Lamiales; family Oleaceae; genus Fraxinus; species Fraxinus xanthoxyloides. The sequence continues at coordinate 1,803 of CAIGRL010195583.1, read as the reverse complement.
CATTATTTTAAAGTTTTTATTAAAAAAATGTGAATGGAACATTTTACCCCTCCCTTATTTTGTCAATTTGAGTCGAATTTCTAATTTCAAGATTTATCGACGGATCAATGGACGAATTATATCTAATGGACTCCAGTTGTAGTAAAAGTAATTCGGATTGCGATCGGAAAAATAAAAAGTTAAAGTGTAGCCTACAGCAAATTAAAAGATTTGGGACGTCCATTGCAATTCTCCCTTAATTGAACTCAAAGTTTCTTTCCCTACTCTTTTTGACTAATATAAGTATTTTTGTTGACATTCAAAAAAAAGTTATTTTATTTTTGGTTATCTTTTAGGCAAATAAGTGAGAACTAATCTACCTCCCTAGCAGCTATGAAGTGGGTGTAGCAAAAATTTATTATTGTGGTACAAAAGTGGCTATGCCTATTTTTACTTTACAATTAGACCAAACCATCTCCTACGGTTAGCCATGGCGACTATGGGACGATTTCGGCGGAATGTGTTTAATAAGTTGGACTCCACAAATCAGTGAGAATCCAAGAAGAGAGAGACATATTGTTTAATTTTATATGGTCGCCGTCTAGTAATCTTTTCATTTTAATAATGTATTACTAAGTCGTTCTTTTTCTTAACTCTTACCTCCTTATTGGGAAAGTTCATAAATTTTCTTTTATAAATGGCCAAATTTTTTTTAACTATGCATTTCAATGTACTCACAAGTAATATTCACTAATCCACCCCTCATTTCTATCTACTTATAAACTAAACTATTTATGAATTCTTTTCAAACATAGACTTAGACTTAGAAAACTTACCACAATTCTTTTTAGTTGAAGCACAATCAACTTGGAGATGGACTTTTTAAACCCCTACCAGACCCAGTAGGGAGGTTTGAATTCCTTGATTGTATTTTATATAATAAAAGGGAATTGCTAAGGGTGCAACGAGGTTGAAACTCCTGTAGCAATTCTCATTATACAACTGGAATGACGACGTAAGAGCCTTATCTCCAGAAGTTACATCAAGTGGAAAAGAAAGAAATATCTAAAACACAATAAATATAAAAGTACTACTTCCATTACAAAGACATCGAACTAATCATAGAAGAATAAATAAAACATATAAAAGGCTACAATATACACTTCAAAGAATAATTAGATTCGGCCGTCCACATGTGGCAATTGAGCTTCGAGTAATACCTTACTTTTAAGTTCTCTTGTGAAGTTTACCTTACCATATCCTATAAAATAATGTTATCTAAAGTCGTCGGTGTTATAGCACCAGCCTACGTGGCATGTAAGTGATACGACATCCTGAATGTCATTCATTTTTTTAAGGCGATTTATTGATTAATGACACTTGCATGCTACATAAACTGGTGTTTAACAGTTGTATTGCTAAATAGAATTAATATATCCCATCTAGCACTTTGTATGCACTCTTTTATTGGCTACACAAATTGTCGATTTGTTACTAGCTTAAATATCAGTTTAATACGATTTTATGTTTTACTTGGATTTGTTAGTGTGTCCTCTATTCAGAGTTTAAGGGTTTAATAAGATTCTCATAAATTTTAATGAAGTCGAATAAAGTTCCACAGAATATATAAGATTTTAACATAATCCTATTTATAGAATTTTAATAGATTTCATTGGATATTAATGAATTTCTTGCCGTTATGATAAAATGATATAACTTTTTATTTTAATAGATAGCAAAAAAATAAAAATAAAAAAATTTGTAATTAGAAAATAAATTACAACCTAGTGGTTTATTATAGAAAATTCATAACTTTGTCATTTA
>CAIGRL010195559.1:0-12608 GCA_903798325.1 Fraxinus xanthoxyloides | reverse complement strand
TCAACAACTATAGATTTTGATGCCATGATTTTAGAGATCTTTTATTCTCAGTCAATACCTATTTATGCACATATACCATTTTGTATTGATGCAAATTAACATATATGATAGTTCAACGTTATGCACATAGTCGAAAGTTCACTATATTCCCATACATCGTCTGCAATCCTATTGTTTCACTATCATAGACTTCATTTCATAACGTAAAATTCCATGAATTAAAAAGTGAGAATTACATTAATTCTTCCAGCTTGAGAACTCCCACTCGGTGAATCAAGCCCCAATTTGACTTATATTCTTTCCGAATTCATTCTCAACCATACATTATTTAATAAAATAATATTTTTCATCACATCAATAACGTTTTCTTACTTTTTAATCACATATTTCCCATCATATTATTATTTAAAATACATTCTTTCCTCAATAATATTCATCAAACACACCCCAAATAATTATAGGTAAGATTTTCTCTAAATCTTCCAATCATTGAACTATCACTCAGCTGAATCAATATGTCTAAGTAAGAATCTCACTATTCCACTAACCTTAGCATTCATAACAATTCATGAATTAATAGATATCATGTAATTTAATAAGATAATTTCATAATGTGCAATAAAAGTATAAACATGCACATTTATCCAATTATGACATATACCATGATATGACAAATTAATTCTTCCATAAATTAATTCAAATTATAATCAAAGAATGAAAATCACATCATTTAAGTTTTATCATATTAACTCTCAACATCATTTTAATATCATTTGCAACACAATCTTGACAAATGGGAAGTGTTGACGTTGAAAAATGTATTGACAATATTCAAGCCAAACTCAAGAGATAAACATGGATATTTATTATGATAATCTAGCGCTTATCAAAGAATAATACAAAGTTTCTTTTTTCCTCTCGATTATAGGAGATATTTGAAATATTCAAGATTACTAAAGAGTTTGTAGGTGTTTGTAGCTTTAATTCTCCTTTTATAGGGGAAAATATGCATGCATGCCGCCTTTCCTGTCTTTTCACTATAACCCCGAGCTGAAAAAGTACAGTGGCTGGTGCAATAAGATTGGTTGCCGAGCTGAAGCCCGTCAGATTTCTTTTGAGCATTAATGACTGGTAGGCTCGAGCAATTAATGCGTGACTTCAAAAGCGGAAGCTATCATTTTTAATTGGAGAATTATGTAGGTGCCGACATGAGACATTTCCAAGTGTACCTCTATAATTGGTAACCCATATATCTCGTCAGTGATCTTTAATCATTATATTCTTTTTGTCTTGAAGGAATACATAGGCTTCTTGAGTAAGCTACCCAAGTTTCCGAGCTCACATCCTTATCCTCTTGCTGAATACGTCAATCCGAACTAAGTAACCTCGGAGGTCGGTGTCAACAGTTACTCCTCAGGTCAGTCTTAACCTAGGTGAGGGACTGACCTTCTGTAAGTAATTTGGCACAACTCCCAATTCTTGTAATGATTTTTCATAAATGCTGAAGACACATGTCACCTTGTGAACTGTGAGATAGTTTCCTTCTTCTAGAAGTATTGATTGACAGCCGTAAGACATTTAATTTTTCATTTAAACGGTTCAAATCTTGTCCTTTAATATCCCTTACTTTCAAATAACTTTTTTGTCTCTCATTTTTTTTTACTTTCGCACTGCAAGATTTCCAGATTTTTGCTCCACAGCATTTTGGTTCTTTTTTTTCTTTATTCTTTCTGAGTAAGGTCGTCGTCAAGGTATTCTTTTTCTAAATAAAATACCTCTCTTTTTTACATATTTATTTTCTCCTCTTTTGCTTATATGAGTTCAGATGAATCTCGTGTGCAGTCTTGGGAAAATCAACAGGAAGAAGCTGCACTATCTTCATCCACCCAATCTCTTAGCCGCTCTTTTGCCAATTCGGACTGTCAAGAAGTTTTTATCCCCATTCTCCTAGCTTCCTTTTATCCTTCACATTCCCCTCCCAACCCTACTTCGAACTCGCCTAGGAGTATGGAACATCGGCGTAAGATGAGAGAGGAAAGAACACAAAGGTAAGGTAGTAGTAGGGACCAAACTTGGGGGTGGATTCTTTTAAATTCGTAATAACTGCTGATTCTTTAACAATGATTAGAGTTAAGTATAACATTTTCCCTTCCGTAGAGTTAGTAATCCCCTGTTCTTCTGACTGAGCTAATACTCTCCCAACTAGATGTGTTGCTCTTAATACCGCTATTCTTCAGGCCGGTCTGAGACTCCATTTTCCCAAAATATTCGATCGTTCTTTTCTTCCTGGGGAATAGCCCTTACCCAATTGTGCCCAAATGGGTGGAGGACCTTAATTGTGACCTTGATTTTATGGAAGCAATTAGGTCATCCTGAACTAGACGTATCCCAGTTCAATTCTCTATTTTCTTTTAAGGAAGATGGGATAATACGGATTGGTGGTATACTAGTGTTAGGCCTAGAACATGAGGTCCTCTAGTTTTAGATACTCCTTCGTCGATCAAGGGGGAAAAAGAAGAATTCTTTTCGTTTTGGGAGATTGGCAATTCCGTCCTGACAAGGTGGATAGGGAGGATATAGTTCCTACCCTTTATCATTCTTTTTGTAAGTAACAGCTAGTTGTGTCTTCATACTTTTCATTTTTGCTAAGAATCTAACTTTCTTTTGTTTCTATTTTACAGTTTATAGACCCTGCCACCTAAGTTTAGCTATTCAGGAACGAGCTGATTCCATCCGAGCTCTTTCCAATAGAGAGAGGTCCTGCAAGTTTGTGATCTCCAACAATAATTTATTCCAAGCAAGACTACTTTGAGCTTTACCTCCAAGCAGACCTGCCACTTCAGCTCCTGCCCCCTCCTTGTAAGTTATCCTAACATCTTTATTTTTCTATTTCTTTTGACTAGACCTTTATACTTCTTTTTTTTGTATATTTAGGTCAGCAACCAGACATGCTAAACTTTCGTGCTGCCAGAGCAGCTAAGGAAGCTGAAGCTGCTAAGAGAAAGAGGAAGGAGATCGTTGCTAGGGCCGACCTGAAGAGGTAGAGTCCAAACCTGAGGTTGTGCAGCCTTTGCAAAGGTGACGTTCTGCAGAGCTTCCTGCTACACCTACCCCAGTTGCTCCTCCAAGTTCACCCATTCCTTCGGCGATCCCTATTGTTGCGGTAGCATCTTCATCCAGATCTCAGGATAAATGCCCCGATCTCTAGAGGCCAGATATTGAAGGCTTGGTAGGGTGCCGACCTGAAATATTCCTTAATTTCCTCCGAGCTCCCTCTCTAACAAGGGAAAAAGTTGCTGCCTTCCCCTCACCTCTCAGAGAATCGACTGTTCTTATGACAAGGAACTGGAATGACAATGAGCAAAACTTTCTAGCTGAGATGCCTATAGGAGAAAGTGTTGTGTCAGCTCAGCTTCACTATCACCGAGCCATTCTCCAGTTGACTTTAGTAGCAGACAAGGTTAAACTTTGCAAACGATATATTTTTTTAGAGTTACTTTATTTCATTAAACGTTTTAACTTGAATTTTGTATTATTCAGGTTAAGGTTGAGCTCGATTCAGTACTTGATTTCAAAAGCCGAGCAAATAAACTTTTTGTTGAAGTAGAGACAGAGAGGGCGGCTTTTGCTGAGGAAAAGAGGAGTTATGAGGATCGTCTGAACAAGATCGGGGAAGAACTTAATGCCAGCCTCACTAAAGAGCACAAGTTAATGGATGATAACAAGGCTCTGCAAATCTAGGGTGAAAAGGCAAACGCCCGAGTTGAAAGTGAGAAAAAACGAGCTAATGAAGCAGTAGCTCAGGCGATGACCATTAAGAAGGAAGTTGAGCTGAGGGTTTCCAATGCTGTTGAGGAATGGAGGACCTCTCCAACTTTTGACGACATAGCTCAGGAAGCCTATGTCCTAGCTATAGCACGATTATGAAATTTATAAATCAAAAGCAGTCGAAGCAGTCGGATTGGGATATAAACTTCTTAGAAAAAGCTCAAAAGGAGCGGGAAAAAGAGGTGGAATAGCTATTAAAGGCAGTTGAGCCCCAAAAGGCTCCAGCTGAAGAGAATGTCACTTTCCCATATCCCCTTATTCCTTAGTTTCCCTTATGTACTTCCCTCTTCTTAAGAAAGACTTTTGTAATGTTTTGCTTTATCAATGAAATTTTTTTTGTTTTACATGTTTTCTTTATGTCAATAATAATTTAAAAGAAACATTTCTACAAACTAACTTGCTCAATCCAAACGTTGTTATTCTTTGTAGGAATGCGCTAAGTGTTGCAGCACTTATAATCTTAGCTCGGCCTACTTCATAGCAGGGCTTTGGTAATTCCTTATAGGAATTGCGCTAAGTGTTGCAGCACTTACAATCTTCGCTTGGCCTGCTTCATAAGCAGGGCTTTGGTAATTCCTTATAGGAATTGCGCTAAGTGTTGTAGCATTTACAACCTTAGCTCAGCCTGCTTCATAAGCAGGGCTTTGGTAATTCCTTGTAGAAATTGCGCTAAGTGTTGTAGCACTTACAACCTTAGCTCGGCTACGCTAAGTGTTGCAGCACTTACAACCTTAGGTCGGACTGCTTCATAAGCAAGGATTTGGTAATTCCTCGTAGGAATTGCGCTAAGTGTTGCAACACTTACAACCTTAGCTTGGCCTACTTCATAAGTAGGGCTTTAGTAATTCCTTGTAGGAATTGCGTTAAGTGTTGCAACACTTACGACCTTAGCTGGCCTGCTGCATAAGCAGGGCTTTGGTAATCCCTTGTTACAAACAACGCCATAAAGAAACATACTTTCTTATTTATAAACAACCTCATAACACAGCATTCTAAAGCAAGTGTGGGTTCGTAGGCCTTGATGAATGAACTATTGAAAGAAAAATGTGTAGGGCATGCAAGCCCGATGAAAAATTAAACTAACTGTAAACGAAAGAAAATGCATAGGGCATGCTAACCTAAAAGTAAAAGTAGACTAACATTTGTAATAAAATGGACAAGGTCATGACTTTTACTTGTGGTAAACCTTGTGGTTGTCGGCATTCCAAGGCCTCGGCAGTAGTCTTCCTAACATATCTCTCAAGTTGTATGCTCCACTTCAAACTTGTCGAATGACTTCAAAAGGTCCTTCCCAAGCTAGTTCGAGTTTACTCGGGGCATGACCGGCAGCCTTAGCCCTTCTAAGCACCAGGTCCCCGATCCTGAATCTCTTGGGTTTGCCTTTGTTGTTGAAATATTTGGCCATCCTATTTTGACAGTAGGCAACTCGTAATGTGGCCTATTCGCGTGCTTTATCCAATAGGTCGAGATGTTCAGTAGTGTGTTTCTCGGTATCATGATCCAAACGCCTCAGTGGTGGAAGGCTAATTTCAATGGGGATAGTGGCCTCCAACCCAAAGGCCATCATGAATGGGGTCTCCCCTGTCATTATCTTGTGCGAAGTCCTGTAAGTCCATAGTATGGAGGGTAACTCGTTGGGCCAGTTACTATGTACACCTTCAATCCTTGTGTGGAGGTCTTGCAATATAATCCTGTTGGTCACTTCAGCCAGCCATTGCTCTGAGGGTGCGCGATCGAGGTGAGGTAATGATCTATCCCAAGGTTAGTGCAAAAATTCTTTTATTGTGCATTATCAAATTGTCTCCCATTATCGGTTATGAGCACCTTAGGTATCCCGAACCTATGTATGACATTCCAGATGAATGACCTTAGCTTGGGCTCAGAAATAGTTACCAGGGCCTCTGCTTCTGTCCACTTTGTAAAGTACTCAACAGCTACAGCCACAAAATTCAACTATCCTCTTGCTATTGGAAAGGATTCAAGGATGTCAACCCCCCATTGTTTAAAGGGAGCCGACCAGTGAGCTCTTCGGCGAGGATATGAATGATGTTACCAAACCTTTGACACTTATCACATTTTTTGACTAATTCGAGGCGTCTTTCATGGTCGGCCAATAGTACCCATATTTTATAAGTTTAGAGGTAAGGGCATGTGCACCCTGATGCTTTCAACATATTCCCCCGTGAACTTCTGTCATTGCCTGTGTTGATTTCGAGGGTTTGAGGTATCTGAGATATGGAAGTGTAAAGTTCCTCCGAAAGAGGACTCCTTGGATCATGCAATACCTTGGTGCTCTAGATCAGATGCTCCTAGCTTCCTTTGGATCGTCGGGGAGATTCTCGTTAGTTATGAATTCCACTATGGGATCTATCCAAGAGGGCTCATTATCAACGTCCATAATGGTTAGTTCTTGACCAATGCTCGACTTTGTCATAATTTTGATGTAGACTGTCTTATCAAGTTCGTCTACTCCCATGAACACAAGTTTTGACAGCGCATCGACCTTTCCATTATTAGCCCGGGCAATTTTCAGAATTTTGCAATCCTTGAATCATCTCTAAAGATCATGTACCTTCAACCAGTACAGGCTCATTTTTTCCTCATTTCTTTCGAATCACTGAAGAGCTTGATGCGTTCAATTCCCAAGCTCTCAACAAGTTCAAGAGCATTAACGATGCCACATACTCAGCCTCATTGTTGGCAACTCGAGATTCGAATCTGAGTGCACATTGAATTTCGGTTAGCTTGTCCAAACTAGTGATGATGACCCATGCACCCGAGCCCAATGAGTTTGATGCTCTACCAACAAATATTTCCCACACATCCGTCATGGTGGTCGAGCTCTCCCCTGGCCCCCGAGGCCTTGGGGTGAGCTCTACGATGAAATTTGCTAAGACTTGTCCTTTGATAGAAGGTCGAGGTTTGAACTCTATATCAAATTCCCAAAGTTAAATTTCCCACTTCAATAAATCTTCCTAAAACATCCGATTTTTGAAGTATTTATCTGAGTGGCTGATCCGTAAGCATTACAATGAGGTGGACTGAAAGTATTGTCGTAGCTTTTGGGCTGCCATAACCAGTGCAAAAGTAAGTTGTTTTGTCAATGTATATCTTGTCTCCGCGTCCAACAATACCTTGCTCACGTAATAGATGGGTTGTTGAGCCTTCTTCACCTTTTTCACTAGTACTCAACTTACTGCATTTTGTGATACGACCAGGTACAGGTATAATGTATCTTTGGGCTCGGGGTTTGTAAGAATTGGAGGAGTAGCCAAAGTCCTCTTGAGTTCTTAGAGATCTCTTTCACACTCTTCATTCCAACTGAAACTCTGATTGCCTCTCAGAACTTTTGTAACGACTCGGGTCCCACTTGACGGGCTATTTCGGCCGTTAAATCGATGACGTATTGTCCCCACTGTACCAACATGGGTTTTTCAGCATGCTTTGTCTTCACTCGCACGCTCCCTGAGAAAACTTCTCAGGGGGTCACCCATCATAGAATTGCTCCAAGCTAAGCACACTTAACTGTAGAGTTTCTAAAGATGGACTTCCAGAAAAGAAGGTGCACCTTGTTGGTATGAGTAGTACCTATCAAATCTTTTAAGATTTCCTGGTCGGGGTATTACAATCACCCCCCGTTAGACTGGCGATGTCCTCTTCGCGCTTGATCCATCTGAGGATCCTTTGCCAGGCGTTGAGATTCTAGACGTGGCTCCTGGTCAGGGTATTACANGGGGTCACCCATCATAGAATTGCTCCAAGCTAAGCACACTTAACTGTAGAGTTTCTAAAGATGGACTTCCAGAAAAGAAGGTGCACCTTGTTGGTATGAGTAGTACCTATCAAATCTTTTAAGATTTCCTGGTCGGGGTATTACAATCACCCCCCGTTAGACTGGCGATGTCCTCTTCGCGCTTGATCCATCTGAGGATCCTTTGCCAGGCGTTGAGATTCTAGACGTGGCTCCTGGTCAGGGTATTACAACTTTGAAGAAGTAAATGAAATGAAAGTTACATATTCTCTGTTTGAGAGTTTTTTATTCGAGCTCTTTTCTTCTATGCCTTCTCTTCTCCTTTATACTTCTCTAATGGTCGTTATTGGGGAACTGCCTGAAAATCGCTTGTTGTTCTGTAACTACCAACGTTCTTCATCGTGGTTTAGTTGTCTTGTAACTTCATCTTTAACTACTGTCACTACTTCTACTATTTAACCGCTTGTATTCGAGATTCTGGACCATGGGACGTGATAAGATTGCTCAATTAACTGCTTTAATAGCCGTTATTTATTATGGCTGCTCGTCCTAGTTTTGGGCATCTCGCGTCCTGGGCGATGGAGGCATCGTTTCCCTGAGGCATTATAATCACCCAACGCTTGAGCATCTAATAGGCCTGGGTTGTGCTGGGCCTTCACTATATTACTCCGCTTTAGGTCTCTTTTATGCCCATTCCTTAAATATGTCAACTGGGCTCTTTTACTTGGGCTTCATTCTTTGGGCCATTTAATTGGGTTGCATTTTTATACGTCAACAATTATCCCCCAATATGGCGAAAATTAATATCGTTTATTAATCTCCTGCCATATTCACTCTTAGTATTTATACTACATTCAAAGTCCTAGAAATGAGAGGAGTATCCAGATTATTACCTTTAGTTTGGCGGTGACTTTCTATATCCCAAAAAGTAAAACTTAGAAATTAAAGGAACACACCACTTTTTCGTGCCATTATACCTACGTTTTGCATAGTCGTACCTCTTCCAACGCTACTGTTCATCTTCTTGTTGTTCCCTTTTGGTGTTTGCATTTCAATACCTTCAAGAGACTTGAAACTAGTAGTAAATGACGATTTCTAAGAACTCCATTAGTTTTGAAGATTTCCAAGAGCTACTTACAAGACCATACGTAAAACCTTCGCTTTCGCCAGCCAATGAAGACCTCAATGAATTCTACATGGGTCCATCATTTAATGATATTGATTCCATGGGGCAGGCCGCAGTGGGCCAGCTGTTCCCTTACACTCAGGATCCTCCTTTTTTGAACCATTTTCCAATAAAGCCACTCCGAGAGCGAGGCATTCGTACTTGGCCCAAATCTGATCCTACTTTTCGTTTTTGGCATGCATGTCTAATAAAACATGCCCATGCTAAGGCAATTTTTGATCGCGCTAGGATTTCTGATTTATTAGAAATCGCTTGCCATCCCCTAACTTATGATTCTGTACTTTTTCCTATCGTTCTCAGTTTTTGGTCTTCTAAGTATAATACCTTTATTTTCCCCCTTGGTTTAATGTCTATTACCTTAAGAGATGTAGGTGTTTTGGTTAATCTTTCGCCCCTGGGCGACACCATCTCCCCCACTCTTTGGTCACCGGTGCTGCCCCAATGTTTGATAAGAAACTCACTGATTCTTACTCAAGCATGCTAGAACTTTATAAGAACTCTACCACTGAACCTAATCATGCTGAACGAGTAGCCTTCCTTCATGTTTGACTTTGTAGATATATCTTTTGTATGCCCAGCATGAAACCTTCCATGTCCTATTTTCACATATCTCACGAGTTAGCACGTGGTAGGTCTCTGAACATTTGTTTGTTGTTTTTGGTTGCCTTTTATAGAGGTATGGCTTCACTGCAATCCCAGCTGCGGAATGGTGCATCTCCTACTAGTAGTGGGCCTCTGGCTTGCACAATTGTGGTTGAGGGAATACTTTCCACAACTTGGTGCTTTCCCAACTCCTCCAAGAGTAGTTAGTTGTTATGGGCTATTCATCAACCGCCTGAGCCCTGTAAATATGTCCAATAGGGAAGTTTTTACATTTTTCTATACTTTGAATTCAATTCCTTCGTTTTTCCCTCTCTCTGCTCAACAAATCCCAACTTATTTTCAACCTCCTTCTAATATGCAAAATGTGAGCACCTCTCTGATAGTTTAGGTTCAATACGTAGTAGGGAATGAGTTGTTTCATGATATTTTGACTGGGACCAATGCTAAAGCAAAGGTTGAGCTATATGCTCCCCAATTCTTTTCCCGCCAGCTGGGTTTCGGCCAGACTTGGCATGTTCCTCCCTGTTTCTCCAAGAATTTAACTGACCATTTTCACGCTATCACAAAAACAGAGGCACGTGCTATTGAAGCCCATAATGCCATTTTAGTCCAGGGCTTTTCTTTGGCTCCTTTTAGATCTACTTTCATTGCCCACCCAATTTTTGACCAACTCTGGCCATCGGTGAAGTGTAGGTTGTTTGCAACTAACGCTAATCGTGCTTTTCACTTGTTAGATGGGTCTGGAATCTCTCCTACTCCTTCAGTCCTCATCGCTCCTTCATCTGCCAGGGTCCCTTCTTCTCCTCCAAAACCCCATTCTGTTCGCATTAAACGTTCTACCACAAGTCCTGCTCTATCCGGTTCTTCCTCTGTCCAACCTAAGGCAACCAAGGACGTTCTAAACTACAAATAGCTAGCCTCGTCTTTGCCAAATTTGCCCGATGACGAAGAAGAAGATGATGCCCATCTCGTTATTAGGATGAAGGTACTTAGTTTTTGCTTTTCTATGTAAGATTTGTTTATTTATGAAACATCTTTGGGAAACTGACGTGATACCTGGATTTTTCAGAAAGGCTCCACATGTCCTTCGAAGACTCTGCCCTCTACAGCTCTTGCTTTGCTTCCTTTCTAGAAGGTTTCTTCTTCTAAGTCGTCCGGGAAGAGTGTCTTAACCTTGAGTCAGGATGGAAAGCTTCCATCTTCCCAGGGTGTTGACCCCCCTTGCGTTGAACTAGAATGTTATATGAGTTTTAGAGCTTTCTTTCTTATTTTCATCATTAGCCTTTGGCTCATTTCCTCTTATTCTTTACAGATTTGTCTATTGTGGAAAGACTTACTGGTTTGGACAAAGGGAAATCTCCACAAGTGACTACTCCAATCAGGACGTGCCTCCACTTGCTCAAGTTGCTGATGATGAGTTTTCATCCGTTCTTATTTGATAAAATGGTGATGCTAACTGCTTACACTATTTTTACAGGAAGCTGATGCTATACTATGCTCCATTCAAGACTTTCTTACTTCTTAGGAGCAAATAAAGGCAAGCATTGCATCTGATTCTGCTGCGGCTAGTCAATCTCCTGCTTTATCTGTTGCATCTTCTAAGGAGAACATGAATATTTTCAAGCAATCAGTACTTGAATACGTTTCCTTTATGGATTTAGATGTCAACAAAGCCAGTGCTTCTAGCCAAAAGGAAAATTTTGAGCAATTAAGTTCAAAAATGGCTCAAGCACTTGAGCTTCCCTCGCTGCAGGTTTCTTCTGATTTGAGGTTATCTTTGAAGATGATTCATTCAGAAATCAGTTCTCTGCTGGCTAGAAATGTTGAGTTGAAGGCTAGAGAAGCTCAGCATCTTCGCGCTGTAATCTTTATTCCAAGAGCTTGAGAAGGTCAAAGCTTATCTTAACGAAATCTCATCTGAAGTTATGATTGAAGATTCTTTGATGATGAAACTGGTTGTAGATATGAGGGAACTTTAAGCGAGGATAGATGACTGCAGGGCTAGATTGGCTACTAAGAAACGGGCTGTTTCTTAAGAAGTTAAGCAAAGCAAGCCTTTGATTGAGCGCTATGCGAAGCTGGGAGTCAAGGAGAATCTTATGATTGAGCTGTCCAATACTTCCAATGAACAGAGCGGCGAGTGGGGAAAACTCAGAGAACGAATGCGTTCTATGTGGTGCAAGTTGTAATTAAGAGTTGGTAGGACGATTTCTTCCTGTATTTCATTCTTGTAACTATGGCAACCATGAACTTGAATTGTAATGGTAGCCAATTTGATCAATGAAGTAGCTTTCTATTATATAGGTAACGTCTTCTTGCAGCAACGTAATTAATGTACAATGTAATCATTAATATTTCCCAAACTGAATTACTAACCTTCTACCCCCATCATGTATGCCTCTCTTAGTGTATCTTTGTGTGGAGTACAACCTTTGACATTCTACCATCTCATAAAAACTCGGATAGTCAACTTTTATTATCTTGCATCTGGCTATTCGCATTCTGTCTCTTCATTTGCATACCTCTATAAAGTTGCGTACTTCCATTCACTATTTTCATTCTTGCTCTTTATGGAACTGACCTTTAGATATCATCTGGAGCATTTAAGTGATGGACTCGACTGGAATGACTCTTTCTTCTCCTGAATTCGAATTCACCCTCTATCTTGACACATTTCTTGGTATGGGAGGTATAAGAAATATTTTCTGACCAATGATGGTCTTCTCAGCGCCCTTTTCCATCTGGATCTCCGGGAGAGTTCTTGATGTGAATCCATTGCTTGCTGAGAGTGCTTATTTGGCTTACTTGCTGAGAATGCTTCTCTGGTCACTTGCCTATCATTGCAGCGATGCATTTGGGAAGGCGATGAAGGCCAATCTACCTTTTTTGGTTGTGGTTGATAGAAGAAGGAATACATACTGCTTCCAATTGAGACTCATAATTTTTTATATTTTTTCTCTTAGCTTGTAAGAAACATTTGATAATAAAGGGAAAAGCATTATTCATTCTTTGTTCAAATGTTATTAGCTTTGTTTGTTTGAAGTAATCGTCCAACTTGTTTTATTTGCTTTGAATGTCTTTTATATCTGTTCATTTTCCCAGAAAGAAGGAACATATTTCTTTAGGTATTTACCATTGATAAACCTTATATGTTTTGTACCATCTAAATCTTCCAAATGGTAAGCTCCATTAGGCAATATACTTCGTACCCTGTATGGTCCTTCCCAATTGGACGACCAC
>CAIGRL010195529.1:0-12748 GCA_903798325.1 Fraxinus xanthoxyloides | reverse complement strand
TCTAATTGCAGAATAAGCAGGCAGGCGGAAAAAGTGAAATTATAAATTGTAATATCAAAAACCCAATGATATCCAATTAGTTAGAGCACCAGTATCACCACCTAGGATACGCCAATACAACTATAAGAGTTCTTTTGATTGGTAAAGTTGAAAAGGCTTTTCAATTCCACGCAAGTTAAAAAATACAAATTCAAGTACCCTATAAGAATGAATTTTGCATGAAATTGACAAAATACCACCTTAAACTGGTTGTACCTTATAATTTGAACTCCATTTCCGCTTTCGTATCAAACAACCAAAGTAGAAATTGAATTCCTCGAATTTGATATTTTCTATGAAATTTAAACCAATCAAACGGACCCTACGATTTTTTGGCTTAGCTTCAAAATTCACTCAAGTATGAAGTAAGCACTGAGGGTATATAACCTCCATTTTGTTAGTAAAAGTTAGAGATAAGTTACTTAATTTGACATTAATACCTAACCTCAAAATAAGTACCTTTTTCTTTTTATTATAAGAAAAGCAGTAATCCTCAAACATGTTTAGAAAAGAGCTTAGTTTGAATTACTTGTAAGCTAAGCCAAACACGTCAATTCCTGCAAGTATGATCTCGAAAATCTGGGAGCTTCATAAAGAAACATGTGAAAAACCATAGATGATCTATACTAGTTGAAATGGATTATGCTACTCGTACATAAAAATAGTACATAGGGGATTACATAAAATGATGAGAAGGGAAAAGATTGAATGAAAAAAATTTACTGTATTTTAAACTAACAAATGATAGAATATCATGTGACATTATGTAATCCATTATGTAAATATTTATGTACATGTAATAAGATCCAGTTGAAATATACAGGTTATCTGAATCTATCATTAGTACGACAAGGACCAACAGAGCTCTAAAGCAAAAGCTAAAACAAAGATTTCACACACGGCAAGCAGTAGGCGAACAAGCATTGTCGAACTAAACAAACGAGTAATTGGAGAAAACGATAGGTATAGCAGACAATGCAGTCATTGTTTAGACGAATAACAGCTAAAACACGGTCCCATGACGAACATAGAAAATGACCATCATATATCACAAGCAGATCAAGATGATATATTGAGGAGGTGACGTTGCGATTAGTATCATAAAAGTAAAATTCGTTGCAGAATACAAAAGCAGGCAGTGGCATAGCTGACACAAATACGTTCAAACTAGTCTCAGTGAAGTTGGTTGCAAGGAAAAGTGAATATGAAACATAAAAAAAAAAAAATGTCATGATGACGTACAAGAATAAAAAATAAAAATTCTTAAATCAGGATCTTCTTAAATCAAAGTATGCCATGGACAGCTATGACATTTTAGCTAAGACATTTTATATCCTGACCAATATCAGGATCTTCTTAAATCAGAGTATGCCATGGACAGGGCTGCAACCAGGATTGTTTGTTTGGCCGAGGCTGAGCAAATACACATGAAAGATGACAGTTTATGAAAATGACAGGCATTACATGAACTGTGTTTCCCTAAACAATACGTCTTATTGATTCGATTCATTTGAGAGTATCTTAGCTGTTTCTTTATCCGTACAAGTATAATTAAGAAATTTGCAAGAAGATTGTCTTCTATTTGTTGTGATATTTTGCCTTCTATTTTGGGTGATCAAATTTGGATAGTGAGAAGGATTTATGAAGGTCGATCTAAGAATTTATAAGGCATTGATGGGTATCCTAAAAACTTCCGGGAGGCCATTCCATCAAAAGGACATCCTGATCTTAAAATCAGGAAAGCTATATACATAACATACTTTTACAAAATGATTCCGCATGTCTCCCAGCACTAACACAGCATACAAAACAGCTGCATTCTTTCCTCAGCACTGACCAATATGAACATATAAATCAGGATTAATTACCATAAAATCATCTATAAATTCGACCACAACACAGAAGGAGGCTTTAAGAAAACATAACCAGTTTCAATGCAAAGATGAAACACTCAGGTTGCGGACAATGTCAATCATTTACAGAACATAATGCAAAAAGTTGGGTTTACCATATATTATAATGAAGAATGTGTATTCCCTTTGCATTATCAAACAGAACAACGGGGTTAACAAAATACCAGCTTTGCAGGCTTTACAACTTCTAAAATCACTATTGTATATTTGTACTAGATGAATAGTGAAATTAATTCTAACAATCCGATACATTTCCACTAATAACAAACTTGTTCAATTAAAAAGTTCTCCAATACTAAATCTATGTACAGCTCCAACTCTGCAAGATACTTCATCAAGTGGACAAAATACACAGTCAAAATATCGTGTTCATCTATGACTAAGCATCGAAAATGATTAACATATTAGCTAACTGCATAGTTTCCAATGGACAGTCGACTTCCTGCTTTCTTAGGAGCCTTTTTATATCTTATTCTTCAATCTAGTTCAGTTGGCAAATTTCCTGTCAATACAAGGTACAAGTTCTTAGAAATAAAATGCTCTCTGATGCATGCATCACAACTGTTAGGATTAAACATTTAACCTTAGATACATCAGCAAAAGAATATGAAAGTGGGGATGGACACTGAAGTAACATCTATCTCAAAGACATTAGAGAGGATTTTTTCTTTTTTTTTAAAAATATCTTTTTTTAAGGTTATATCAGAGCGGCCAATCCAATGGTTTAGTTACATTCAGTTCTTTTTTTTTTACCTGTCCTTCAATTATTACTCACCAAAATCTCATCAGCAGCTAAATCAATAATAACGAACTTTAACTTTGAGGCTTCAAAGCAGTTCAGTTTCAATGCCAATTTCATCTCCATCACCAATAGAAACCGAGACCAGCATGAAAAGAAGCCAATGTCTTGTATAATGTAGACCCACACCAAGTCATATATTCAAAAGGAACGGGTAAAAATCTCAAAGAAAATGAAATTCATTAAATAAGTGCACAATTTGGAAAAAAACTTCAGAGGCCACTTAAACTTTTAAGTCCATTAAAAATTATTTTGTTACTATAGAACCATCATTACAATCTACAAACAGTTCTTAAAACATAATCTATAATAACGTTCCAAATGAAAAACAAGAAAGCCTAAATTAAAATTGACAGGAGAGCATGTCCAAAACCTCATTATTCAGCAGTGTTACCCATCACAAAAGAGAATACTTCACGAACTGGGGGATACTCAACCAACCCAATATCCATTGCATATCCACTAATTGGCAGCTTCAGATCACGTAAAACAGTAAATGCCTCGGGCATACGAGTCTTTGGCACTTCTTCAGCTACTGGACATAAAGGAATCCATGTATCTGGACGGTGCTCATCCCCAACTTCAATACCCTCCTTCTTCATTGCATCACACAATTGCGAATGAAACTGAAGGAGAGACAAGGTCGGAGTCGGAGCAAGAAAGAGAACATTGTTTTCATTTGGGAGGCTACCAATTGAAGAGAAAGACATTGGTAAAGGTTCTTGCTTTGCAGCAAAATTCTTTATGATATTTTCAAGTTTAGAAATGTCAGCAAACGGGCTTGAATATAAGGTAATGTGAGGCCTAGATTCAATCTCAATGAGCTGAGTACTGATTTGTCGACGAGCCAACACATTCCAGGCCTTCAGGACCTGGTTTTCCAGAGCAGGATCGAAGTAAAGCTCAATCGCATAGCCTTGTGACATTGTCTCCAAAACTAAAATTCCAAAAAAGGAAAACAGAATAAATCAAATAGTTACAATTAAACACAAAAATCAAGAAACTTATAGCATTTAACAAATCAGATTATAATTACGCCACTAGAAAAAAATCAAAGCAGCAAATAAACAGCGAGAAATGGAGCACAAGAGCCAAAACCCATAAGAACGACACAAGATCTAAAACAAAACACTGAAAACGGAGAAAAACAGATGAGTTACTATGAACCCATAAAAATCTAAAATCACCGTACGCAAATATCAGAATGAAATAGAAAATTAAAGCATAAAACCTAAAGAATTGATGGCACATACCCAACTAAGATTAGAGACAAATGAGCCGAAATCTCGAAGCCGAGAAAATGAAAAACTGAGGGGCAAAGAATCCCCAAAAGTCGGAGCCCTAAGACAAAAACAGGAACTTGACAAGCGTATGACGATGAAGAGTGAAGAAGTCTAATATATATTGTTAAAAGTATCAATATCCGAAAGCAAAACAGAGAATAAAGAAGAGGTCTAAGAAAGAACAAAGGGGGTTTCTTTTTACGGGGAAACTGATTTCTTAAAAAAATTTCTTGACGGGTGAGTAGACGGGTTGGGACTCGGGAAGACTTTGGCAGCAGCTTTTCCCTTCAGTAATTTTGTCATGAACGGTCAATATTTTACACTGAAGTCACTGGGCTCATTTCGGACATTAAAATCAAATTTTGATAAAAATTAATAAAATAAGAAATATGTGAATTTCACTTAAATTTTTTTTCACTTAAATTAAATATAAAAATTTTAATTCCCGCGGACTATATTCGTCTTTTCATTTTCTTTTGCATTTCACACTATAGTCCAATTAAGGAATTAAAAAGGAAATTACTATCACGTTATTCAATTCGTAAAATGCATATAATTTTATTACACACAAATGAAGCAACATTTACTCTATATAGAAACAAAGTTATTCATGTACATTATTTGATAAAGTAGTGATGATAACTAAGGACAATAAACTATCTTCTCCCCTTTCTTCTTGTCTCTCTCCCTTTGCATCCAACGGAGAATTCATACCTGGCGAGTTTCGGCGGTCGCTCGTGCTGCATTCATTGATATTCAATTTTTTATGACAATATATTTATTGTTTTGGATACATATCTATAACTTTCTTTCATTGACAATAAGCTATTGTAGTTCAATTGATTAGAGTACCATATAAGTAAATCAGAGTCTTGGGTTCAACTTTCAACGATAGCAATCCCTTTTGCAATTATTTTAGCTTAATATTTTTCACCATTTAGGAGCGTATAGGCATTAAAATTGGTGCAATTAGAAGATTTGAACCCGTAATCTCATTTGGATTATGAAACACTTGATCACTCTAACATCTAGTGGATTTGGCAATATATGTAACAAAATTCTATATGTTCTTTTTATCAAGTAATAGATATTGTTGATCTCAAAAAATACTCCAACAGAATCTCAGCCACCTCCCTCCACATAAACATCACATGCACACTGAAACACCATGTTAGGAGGCAGAGACCGTCGGTTAAGAAAAATGTTTGGCGACCGTTTGTACTCCTACGTCAAGTCTATGGCTGGACAAGAGATAAAGAGAGTGCAAGAGAGGACAAGAGGATTTGGCTAAGGTTAGGGTTACTTACTTTTTGTGAAGTGGAGTCACGTATATATAGAGAAATGAAAATGGTCCAATTTCAAAATATAAGCATTAAGTAGGTGAATGCTTATATATTGCCTCATAAATATGAATAGTTCGAATAAGCAAGGACTTACGAACTGCCTAAAAAATATGCATCGATCACAAATAGGTGAGGACTTACGAATTGCCTCGAGAATATAAACCGTTCCAATAAGTGAGGATTTACGAACTACATCATAAAATATTTGTGTGAGCAAGAATAAGTGAGGACTTACGAATTGCCTTGAAAGATAGATACTACATATAATTTGTCAAAATTTCGATAACTTCTCATCTGTAATATGGACTAAACTAACATGTAATACAACATAATATCTCCACAGCACATATATAATATAAATTGAGATACATTTGCCCCTCACATTACTCATGACTATATAGTGAATCATGACATCACATTTCTCCAAGATATAATGTGTAGAAGGCCTGTCATGTGTCATTGCAGGTCATAAGCTTCCACAATTTATTGTAATAATAGTGTTATAGTGAAACAAGTACCATAATGTTGATAATAAAATGAAAATGAAGATAACGTGGCATACGTATTGGCTGTAGCAAAAAGAGTGTCACGACATGCTAGCAATGATGATATAAAGATACTAAGTATCATATAGTCCTCCAAGTCTATGCATGGATATTCTTATAATGCGTAGACTTTTGGGCAGAGGTGAGGCTATGAGTATAAGCAGTTGTGATGAAGCTGAAGCTGAAGCTGAGGCGATGCTCTGAATACATAAATAGTTGTACTGATACTGATGTAGAGGTTGACTCTGAACTGAATATAAACAACTGTGATGAAGCTGACAACCTTACATAGGGTGATGCATCCTTGTCAAGGGATTCTTCCAAGTGGATGGTGCAGCTTTGGAAGGCATCATCTTTGTAGGTATCCGAGAAGGGACCTCTTAGTTGAGGAACCAGTTGGTTGAGGTGCCTCTTACCCCTCATTTCGAAGTGAACATCCTTGCATTGGAGTTAGCATCCACGGCAAGGGCTTTTCCCATTTAGATGGTGCAATCGTGGGAGACATCATCTTTGTAGGTATAAAGGTGGGGCAATCCATTTTCTTACGAAGCAGTAAATGTTCCTTACATGATGGATGGTTCATCCCTGCCAAAGGTTGAAGCAGAAGCAATGTTTAGAAAGATAGGTAGTTGTGATTTAGCTGAAGTAGAGGTTATGGCCTATCTAAAGATAAACGTAGCTACAATATAGCTAATGTAGAAGCATTATGAGCTCTTTACCATAGTCTCGCATGGCGAGGCATCTTTTAGAGCAAGAAATGAGTATCGAGAGGGTAGCTCATATTGAACTATCGGAGTCTTATAAGATGGCCTCAAAATAACAAGTTCTTACAGCTAGTCTCGATGATAATGATAAACCAAGAATAAGCATATTGCAAAAGCTAGGAATAAGCATATGGCGAGGTCGAAATAAGCATCTCGTGAATAGTTCTCCAGTCATTGGAGTCTTATAATCCGGCCTCCAATAGACGAAGGTTTTATGGCTAGACTTGACGATAGTGAAAGGCGATGAATAAACATTTCACGAATGAGCCAGGAAAGGCTCCTTTTGCAAAGGCAAACACATTTGACCATTTATCTCATCCTTTTTTCAAGGAACGAGGATTCCAAAATATGTCGCATCTTCCTTTATTCAATAAATGAGGACTCATATAATGCTGTCTCTGATAATAAGAAATCCAAGAGTTAGGGCTCCCATTTTGTTGAACACTTGGAATACATAATTGAGATTCTTAAAGTTTCTTAGTAACTTGTGTATGTGCCAAATTATGAGATCATCATGCTCTATTTATAAAATACAATGCAAGAATCACATATCAATACCAGGACCATCATTAGAAGAGTTTGAACAATTAGTATCATATCAACTGTTCAAGCATTTGGTGTGCATATTGAGCTGCTTGCTTTGCCTTGTAAATAATTTCATCAATCTCTTAATTCAGCCATTAATTACAATGGCAGAAGAGTAAAGAGTAATCAATTTGTTGTTGAATAAGGTCAGTGATCTGGAAGAAGATGGAATTGCAATCTCCACTACCATCAACTTTTTTCTGTCCTCATGAAATGTGATTTAAAGAGCATATATAATGGAGGATAGCTTGTGAAACTTTATGAGAAATCACCGGCCCAATAAAAGTATGTGAAGGGAAAATATGATAACAATACACAACTCCTACATATAGGAATTGCATTTCAAAACTAACAAACTTGTCAAATTATTTCAAAACTCAGATGTTAATTCCAATTTATAATAAACATAATATAAGATTAATTATCCTCACCCCACCCATCCCCACCAAATAAATATATATAATTAATAATACCCCACCCATCCCTACTTCATCCCATAGAACCCCCCAAACCACCTCTAAAAGAAATTCAAAAATTAATTTTTTTTTCCAAAATGATACTCCACCAACCCCACCCCATCCCAACTTGTAAAAAAAATTTCAAGAATTTAAAATCTTTTATGGAGCTGTGGAATAATCTAGAACTATTTTTATTTTACATTGAAGTTTTGGGCTTTGTGGAGCAGAGCCGATGGTTCTAAAGCGAAGACAGGTTAGAAACATGATGAGATTAGAAACAATCGACGTATTTCTTTAATTTGTAAACCATCTGAAGTAGCTTAAAATCAAAATGTGTTACAAGTGCCATAATAGTCCTAAAGAGTCTTTCTATAGAAATCGGAGAAAAAGTCTCTTTAAAGTAAATGTCTTCATTTTGAGTAAAGTTATTTGCAACAAGACGATCATTATATCTCTCCACATCACTCTTTGAATATCTCTTGATTTTAAATATAAATTTACAATCAATGGGCTTCACACCTTCAGTTAATGCGATGAGTTCTCAAAAGTCATTATCTTTCGTGAAGTTTATCTTTTTATCCATGATATCAATCTACTCTTGAGAATTATTCATTCACATAGTTT
The DNA here is from genome assembly GCA_903798325.1 of Fraxinus xanthoxyloides. Classification (NCBI taxonomy): domain Eukaryota; kingdom Viridiplantae; phylum Streptophyta; class Magnoliopsida; order Lamiales; family Oleaceae; genus Fraxinus; species Fraxinus xanthoxyloides. The sequence continues at coordinate 4,395 of CAIGRL010195529.1, read as the reverse complement.
GATGAAAGTTGATTTATCAGACTTCTTCCATCAATCCAATGTCATCCTTATTTTTATGGAGAAAGACTATAAAGTCATTTGAAATTGTCTTTATCCTTTCTGTAATGGATTTTCTTAATGACATTTGTTATTGATGTTGTTGAGTTTGTTCTTTTGGAACAATATCTTGATTATATATAGGGAATTCGGTAATATTGTCTTAATCTAAATTTGCTTCTTGAACAATATCTGGAATAAGAATTTTTTTGTCATTGTCTATTGCAACAGAATGGATATATCCTTCCTCAAAAACAAAATTCTTAACATTAAATTACCCCCCTCAAACTCTACATCCTAAAAGAATCGAATATTTCCCATTTTGAAAAATTGACCTAATAGTAAGATCTTTAAAAATTTGTAACCCCTTAACAGTTGATTTACTTGGAATTTTATTTAGGATTTAAGCTACAGTTTTTAGTGTTTTTTCCTAAAGAGATTCTGGCAAGCTGAAATGACTAATCGTACTCCTTACCAAGCCCTTAAGTGCTCTATATTGTCTCTCAGTAACGTCATTCATGCTAGAGAACCCTGACATGGTATACTGTGGGACGATTCCACATTCATCTAGGAATTTGGCAGACTCTGAACAATGTTCTCCCAATCCGTTATATCTGTCATAGTATTCATCATCATGACTAGATCGAAGTGTTTTATTCTTTTGGAGAGTTGATTTTCAATCTTAACCTTTTAAGCTTTGAACATATCTAGTGATTGGGATTTCTCATGATTGAGATTCAAGTAACAATAACAATAAAAATAGTCTATGAACGTAATAAATGATTGTTGATCATTCCAAGAAGCCCAGAAATATCCATATGGATTAGTTCTAAAACGTCCGAAGTTCTATTGGTACCTAATTTCCTTATATTTGTTTGTTTCCCCTTGATGTAATTAACATAAACATTTAAATCTTAGAAATTATGGGGATTAAGAATCCTTCTGACAAAAGCTTTTCGTTTATCTTTTGAGAGATGTGATCTAAATGATTTTTCCATAACAAACCAAAATCCTCATTTGTTAATTTACGTTTAATGTCACATAAATTCGCATGTAATGTTTTTTTTATAAGATGCGATTGTATTAAACAAATAAAGATTTTCATAACCAGATAAAGAACCAGTGTACCCACAATATTTGAATTAAGAAATAGACTAAACTGACTATTTTCAAATGAACAAAATTGACCAAATTTGTCCAATGTAAGAAATAGAAACTAAATTACATCTAAAAGATGGTACCATAAATGTCTATTTTAAATCCAAATAATAATTAATTTTTAATAATAACCTAAAAGTCCATATAACCCCAATTTTAACTAATTTGTCTTCGCCCACGTGGATGAATATTTCAACATCAATTGACTTTCAATTGTTCAGACAACCCCATATAGACACACTTATGTGAGTAGTGGCACAAAAATTTATCCACCAAATGTATCTTAGCATTGAAACTAAATTAATCTCAGAACAAACTAAAGTAAGAAGTGTACTTTTCTTTACACTCCAAGCATAATATTTAGTGTATTCTCTCTTTATGTGTTCCAAATTTTCACAGAGGTAACAGTTAGATTATTTATCATTTTCAAGCTTTTGCTATTTCTTTGGAGTTGAACCAGATGCAGTTTCATTATTCTTTAACTCGTCCTTAAATGTACTTGACAAGTGATTACTTTCAGTTTTATCTTACTTCAACATTTCTTCTTCTTGCATACAATATGAAATGAGCTTATTAAGAATCTACTTCCCCCTTTTAAAATTTGTAACTGACTTAAATTTTTTAAAATTTGTAACTGACTTAAATTTATTGATTTGTGTAGGAATAGTAATTAAAACTAAATACATGAACAAGCCATCATACAACTCAAATTTTAATGTCTTTAATTTTGAAGCAAGATGAGACAGATTACCCTTATATTTTCTCTAGCCTTATATTTTAGTGAAATCGAATTTGTCAGAAACGTACTAGTTTTGGCCTTATCATCTTTTGCAAAGCGTTTTTCAATTTCTTTAAGAAATTCCTAGGCAGTAGTTATCTTATCGGATGCAACTATCCTAAATGTTGCTGGAATTCTACACTTCTTGATCATAAGACTTATGTGATTTGAATAATCTCACTTATCATAGTCCTTTTTTTATTAGCGGAACTCTATATCTAAGAGTAGTGGGTTGTTTAGTCCTTAACGCAAAGTCTAGATTCATGCCACCAAGAACGATACAAACATTTTCTTTTTATCCCTTTACTTTAGTTCAAGTATAGGAATTGAATTGATGTTGGCAGATATTGCAGATGTTGATGAATTAACTGAATAGAGAACTTAAACTTAATTAACATGTTCACATGAGAATTCATATTGAGCAATTAATAAATTTAAATAATGGTGTACCCCATCACAAGAGGCCGGGTACAATATTGACATTTAGTTTTTAGTTTTTTGACAGAAATATCAACTTGTAAGTGGTACTTTTGGTGTAATTATCAAATATTGACAATAGACCATATAAAACATTAAGTCTGTATTTGTACCGACTCAATGTTTGCACGAAAAGAAACTTTATAGTTGTCACATATTTATTACCCCAGGTGTGCAAATAAGTCGACTAAATATTGACCTCCTTTGGGCTAGTCAATACTCACATGAATTACGTACCCCGGGTGTCGCAGCCCTCAGCAATGTCGCTGCTCCGACTACCCTTGTTCATGCATTTTTCGAAAATTTCCCAAAAAAAAATTCAAATTTATTTAGGGTTGAAATTCACATCCTAAAATTGAGGAATCCAAAGTATGAAGTCCAAAGATTATTGCTTGAAAAATTCTGAATTTCGAAATTTATATCTAAATTCACATTCCAAATTAAAGAATTCTAAAATTCAATGTATGAACTTCACCAATAAAAATTCTTTCTTGAATTTCGATCGTTTAACATAGAATTAGTTCTAATGCCACTTGTTAGATTTTATTAAAATCCTAAATACCAAGAACTTGAAAATCTAATTAATTTATTGCCAAGATCCTCCAGTCAAATCACTTAAAGAATCATTAAATGCGAAACATACCATAATTCATTGTAAATAATATTTATCACCATATTTTGATTTTAGATCTTGAATTGAGTGTTCTTTATTATAACTTCTTGATCTTTACTCCTTGATTATTTCAATCCTTCATCTTGATTCTTGATTGATTGTTCTTGATTGTGGGTTTGGATCTTCCTCTTCAAATGTTTTCTCTTATATTCTTGTGTTGATGGGGAATGATACAAAGAATGAAAATTATGTATGAATTGGAGATCATAACCCTTTTTAAATTTCCATATATATTCGGCCCATCACCAAATATAAACTTAATGGATCGGGTCTCTACACATATTTAGTCCACACTTTATTTAGACGTCTAAAACTCATAACATTATTTTTTATTAGATCACTTTAATTGGGCTCAACCTTAAAATAATATTTATACACAATTAATTATATATATAGACTTAAATGACAAATTAAGTCCCAACAGTAAAAAGAACCTAATTTGCATAACATGTCCTCATACATAGGCAATCTTTTGAGACTGCAAAAATCTGTAATATTGTTCTCCTACCCATTGTAGGCAGGATAAGGCTATCTACTTGCTAATATGGTATGATAATCTTACTTGCGGTTTTTTTTAAATGTGAGAATCTAAAGTAAGGTTCTCTCCAAGTGAACAATATAAGACTTCCCACAGAAGAACATTTACATCACAATTTTTCTCAACAAATAGAAAATCATTAAGTGATTAATTTTCAGTAATTATTAGCTAACATAAAATGGATGCATGTCTTATAGAAATGTATACGGACAATAGTGATGTTAATGCTGCTCATAGAAGTGAAGGTCCACTCAATTGATGAAGTACCTGATCACTGATTCTACGTATTATACACATTCATACGATTATAATTGTAAAGATTAAACACACACTTATAGCATATCGGCTATGGAACTTGTTAAAATAAAACTATATGTTTATTTAAATTAATAAATAGATATGGAACATGACCTAATGGAACAAGTAAATATTTTTGGGACAATTTTTTTTTATAAGCAAAATATGAAAATTCTAATGTCATTTTCCATTTGTCGGGATTGTGTTGCAATAAATATTAAAGTAAGGTTGAAAGTCTTTATAATAAAACTTAAATTATGTGAGTTTTATTCTTCGATTATAATTGAAATTATTTTTTGAAAGAATTAATTTGTAAGATCATGATATATGTCACAATTGGATAAATGTGCATGTTTATACTTTTATTGCACATTATGGAATTATCTTATTGAATTACATTATATCTATTAATTCGTGAATTCTTATGAATGCTAAGAT
>CAIGRL010195403.1:0-12263 GCA_903798325.1 Fraxinus xanthoxyloides | reverse complement strand
TTTTTTTTTTTTTTTGAAAGCAAGTCACATACGCAGCAGCTCTATTTTAGATCAAAAAACAGGTTCATGCAGTTTAGGGTCAATTCATTCATGAAAATCATTCATTTAAACCCGTCGAAGAAGAAAATAAATAAACTAGTACTACGAGCTAGGCTTGTCAAGAGTTTATATTATCTTGCCAATCACATCAAGATAACACAACATGCACCTCAGAATTGCAAGAAAGTTGAGAACATCATTCTCGTAGCTGCCCACCCTAGATTTCTTGAAAACAAGGTTTGATCTTTCGTTGTTTTTAGAAATAATTTTAAAGAAGAATATGCTTTGCCTGTTGTGTTGGAGTCCTTTGTGATTTTTAAGGATATATGACACATGGTGAAACCCAAATTTTACTGGAGGAAAGATAAAGACAGCTGCTAATTATAATTGCGACCACCAAATTCTAAAGCTTCATAACCACCCATCCTTGTTCCACTACCACCTGAGAGGTACCCCTAATAAATAGTTCCATCCCCTTGAGGCCTTGACTTTATCAGCAACAATTTCATGCCCTTCCCGTGCATCTCTCTTTATCTATTTCTTACACAACAAACCCACACAATTAGTATTTTCTTATATATATGTGATTTCCGTCTTCTAGGACAAAAAGAAAAACTCAAAAAGGCCAACCATGGCAGCCCGTGGAAGCCTAGAACAAATCTTTGAGAAGCCATTGCCAGAAAATCCAACACTTCTTGAATCTCTTACATCATGGAAACAAATAAAATCCATGAAACCGGTTGATGATTCGCCCTCTACAGAAATATTCGGTGAATTACAGTTTAAAGAAAACCATGCCTCTGAATCATCTTCATCCTCCCCTCTTCCTCAATCCTCTCCATCCTCATCTTTGTCCTCCAATTCGATGTTTTTTCCTGATTTGAATCAACAATCTGATAATGAAAAACTCAACAGGGAGAAAAGTGATAGCCCAAACAGAAATAATCATGACAAAGCCAAGAATTCAACATCAAGTTATTATCCAACCACCCACAAAAAGAAATACCGGCATAGTGATAGCTTTTCGTCTGTCAATTCTGACAGTTTATCGCTATGCACTGAAGGGCTTGGATTCGAAAGCTTTGATGATGTTGAGGATTTGTTGAGGAATGACATTTGCAATGAATTTCAGCATCAGGAGGGGAGAAAGAGTTTCACAAGAAATACTCAAACGGAAAGCCATTGGAGTGAATATTCAAAGAGATCAAGAACAAGTAGAGGGTCATTTCCTCCTCCCATTTCTTGTATAGGTAGGAGTGGGAAGCCATGGGTGTGCTTTAGATCGTACAGAGAAGATGGCCGGTTTATTCTTAAAGAGATACGGATACCAACTCAGGAATTCATGCATGCATGTCGCGAAAATGGACGTCTGAAGTTGCAATTTATTCATTCTGATGAGGAAATTCTTGAAGACGATGAGGAAGAAGATGAAGATGATAATAAGGAAATTAATGGAGAAACGGGTAAAAATGATGATGCTAAAAGGGAGGGCGACATGAACGAAGAGGGGCGAGAAAATGGAGAAGATGATGTTGAAATCAACGACTACGACATCTAAGATAGCTCATAACATAGAGCTAGGAAAGTTCTCAGTTGTAATTGACCTTTTTTGCAATGCTAAGTGTAAGATTTTTTTGCTTTTTTCTTCCCTTTTTCCATAATGGTAAGCAAATAAAGTTTGCAAATGGTGATTGATTATAAATGTCCTTCGAAGAACATGAACAACAGTTCTTTACCCTTAGTTACTTTAGCCCACTTCTTCAATTATTGAATCTTGATGTGTTAAATTACTTGAATACTTGAAAATCTAGGAGTAGTTTCCAAGGTCAAAATAAAATTCTGAGGATTTATTGAGAATCAACACATTTCGTTAGGTGTTTGAATGTGCATAGGAACAAATACCCACCACCAAGGTTTTCACTTAGGTCTATGATTTGCCTCGACTTCTACCAACAATGATAAATCAACAAGTTGATTATGCCACAAGAATGCTGATGTCGAGGTTTTTGAGCCCAAGCCAAGAGAAGGTATAGCTCGATTGTCCGAGCCAAGGCCAAGGTCAAGCTTGAGAGCAAGACTCAACTCTCAATTTTATTGTTACTCTACCAATGTATTTTGTTAAATTGATATCGAGATTCAACTTAAATCTCTTTTAAGGAAAAAGTCACGAGTTCAAATCTTGGAAATACGACAGAAATCCGTGAAGTGTAAAATGCGCTTAGGCTCTCCCATAGTAAACAATACGTAAGTTAACGACTCGAGTATAAAGGCCGAATCGTTACAACCAAACTACCACATGTTAAACAATCTTTGATCTACAAATTGAAAGGCATAAAGCTTAATAATCATGGAAATTTCTACATATATTGCCTTGCATCATCATGATGTTGATCATGCAGGGAATTACGAGCAAAAATTATACAATCACAATACATATACATCATCTTTTACATCTTTCTCTACGTTGTGTCACATGACAAAACATCATTGGACAATTTAAAAACAAAAACAGTTTTCCTGCCCACAATTTTTTTTTTAAAAAGAAAATATATAAAATAATGCCAACCAAAGAATGTACAATTAGCATTATTCAAAATTATATTGATAGTTGCAAAATCTGAGGCCACTGAGCCTCCAAGTGGCTACAGAATTCACCCAAACCTTGCGAGGGGTCATCAATTCTTTGAGAAAGGAAACATCACAAAATACATTGAAGGATCTTTTTGCTAAAGTTTCCATCAACCGTTGTCATTTTTTGTGAAAAAAAAATAAAAATTCTAACTTTTTCCAGTCATTGTGGAATCCAATGGAATATCCAGAAGATAATAAACAACGAAAGGAAAAATTATTGCAGTCATACTTTTTACAACATATTGCACAAAATGGTATTTAGGAATCACTATCACAATCTAAACATTGAAAGAGGGGTTCAAAAAAGGAGCCACTCGATAGAGAGCTGCTATTTATACAGAAGAAGTGACGCCAAAATTCATACACATAACACTTGGCAATTTTCTATTGAGCAATGGCAAAAAATAAAAAAATAAAAAAAATTCAGTATCTGTGAAAATTCTGGCACCAACTCCCATGTACAAGGAGAATTGCTGCACTTAATATGGCTACGCTACCTTGAAAGAGAGTTTCGAGAGCAATTTTGCTATATACACATTAAGTTTGACATCATGGATAACATTGTTTGACGTTGCAACACTTTGTGCCATTGATTTAACAACAATTATTCAAATCAAAGGCACAGTTTCCACACATCACACAATCTCATCCAGGAATGTGCAACTAATATAATTCTTCGAGATGCCCATGCGAAGACCTTAGCACGACTCTGACAGATGGAATCTTCTAGTGAGATTCTCTAAAGGTGGAGGATTCTTATCATCCATAACAAAAATATAAAACACGAAAAAGACCATCCATGATGATTAATGTCATTTTTCAAGCATCGAATATATCGCTGTTACATGGCTCATCGGACTGATGTTCAAACATATGGTTCTTCATTCAATTAATGAACCATAAATTTTCCCACAGAAAAACGAAACGCAAAGAAACATACTTGATTTTTTATTGATCATCTCCATCAGAAAGCATTGATAATCACAGAGATATGTTGCTGCCATCTAAGGTCAAAAGAACCTTGTACAAGTCTGGACGCCGATCACGAAATATCCCCCAGCTATATCTCTTGGATTTAATTTTATCCAGATCAAATTCTGCGACAATAACTGTTTCTTCTTTATCATCAGCAGTGGCAACTATTTCTCCTGTGGGTCCTGTTCAACATAGCAGCATGTTTGAAAGTCCTCATCTGTGAACGTTATGACTTGTACTTGCAACTTTGCAAATTCTAGCTAATTCTTAAAAACCTTACCAGCTATGAAAGAATTCCCGTAGAATGTGATCTCGCTTTTGCCATGTTCTGTCTGAATTATCTCCTTTCCTATTCGGTTTGAAACAACTACAGGTACCTAAATGCATTAAAGCCAGATGACCATATCATAAAAATGCAAATTGATGCAAATAGGTTATGTTTGCCACGGTACAAGGAGTCCTAAAAGCATGCTAAAGGAAAAGATTTTCCTTTTATTTTCCACATCAATTACCCACCAGATAGGGTATAATGTAAACCCAAGAGTTTATGTTACTTTGTGCTGGAGAGGAAATGCATTTATCAATGTTTCCACCAAAAAACCATATTGCATTAATAAGTTCTTTTAATGGTCAAGAAAGGGGAATATAGATCTTCATTTGATTAACCAAAATACGGAAAAAGATGAGCAAAAAATTCAATCTGCACTCCCAAAAAATTCAAAGCCTAAGAAAAGAAAAAGATAGTTCGTCTTCCTTATCCAGCCAAATGTGATAGGCAAAGCGCTTGACAAAGATAGATAAAAGGAGTTTTAAAACGAACATTATAGCGAACAACAGAGTGAATATTTTATAATATTATAAGGATTGATTGTTTTGCAGACTTAGCCCATGTTAGGTCTCCATTTTCTAAACCTCATTTTCCTTAAATTCATTTTCAACTACACGGAACCCATAACTTTTATCAAATTTTCAACTACAAATTTCATCAACTTTTATCAACATCTAATAAAAATCTGATTTTTAGCCAAACCAATCGAGGGCATTATGTCTCGATGGATCCGACTAAAAAATTGGAGGGTTTATGGTTCAAGGAGACCAGAACTTAAGCAATGCAGGGTTGATACTGTTCACTACAATAAAAGTTGAAGACATAGTTTAAATAAAATACCGCTTCTCCAAAAGTTCTTTTCAAAAGAGGTGGGTTATCATGACATCAAAACACATAAATAAAGAGCATGAGTACAAGTCTTGTTGGTAGAGATTTATGACCATTGTGCACGTATTAAGACCTTCAGTGAACAAATGAAAATGGTCTACCCATAAGGAGGCATGTGACATAATTTAAATGAATAAGCATGTCCCCTCTCTAACATTTCAAGCTTTTAGATGATGTCATTCAATAAATGATTCATATGATACCCTCACAAAATTTGTTATAGACGTATAACCCACGAATGAATCTAGGGACTCACCAAATTAGCCCCGGCATGCCCCTGCATTACCCGCCTCCAGTGATCTCGAGAATCTAGGCCATCATCCTGAGGTTCAGAACCAATAGCAGTGGGGTAGAACAATATTTCAGCACCCTGAAGTACCATAGCGCGAGCTGCCTCTGGAAACCACTGATCCCAGCAAATTCCTGGTAAAGGAATAAACAGGAAGCACGTTGAATGTTCCTGTAGAAACGATATAAAGATAGAGAATATTCCACTTTCACTTATCTGTGACTAGCAGTTTTCTAGTTTAAGCTGAAGTCTATGTACAGATAAATTTTGAAAGTTGGCTTTCCATAATATCTTTAGTATTCAGAAATTAGGTGAAAACTGTAGAATATAAGGTACTTGTTTGGGAAAATTATGATGTGATTATAATGAAAACGAGTAATAAGTCCCACGAAATATGTGGATAATAAGTCGGGAGTAGTTGTTAATGTGTGGATAAAATTAATGTTTGACTTTAAATTATATGTAGATTATAATGACACAAGAAGCAGAAGGTAGAAGTAAGAAAATCTTACCTACTCCAATTTTGGCAAATTTAGTTTGGAATACCTGTCAATCAATATTACAAGTCATTGAAATAATCAGAATCAACACTCAAGAACTATATATATATATATTGAAAAGTGTTATTTCTGGACTTCAAACTAATCAACACAAACCTTGAAACCAGTGTCACCTGGATTGAAGTAAAATTTCTCCTGGTAACCTGGGAGAAATTTAATTTGCTATTATTTAAATTGATTACCCGAATGTATCAAATTAGATGCAGACTTGCACAGTTGACAAACCTGGCCCATCTGGGATATGAGACTTCCTATAAAGTCCAAGATTAGTCCCATCAGCATCAATTACAGCTACTGAATTGTAATGTGCATTGTTTGCCTCCTCAAAGAAGCTAACTGGTATTACTACTCCCAATTCTTTTGCAAGATTCTGCATCCTGTGAGCGCAGATTTAGCCACAAAGACTGAGTTTACTTGAAGTCAATATCCACATTTTAAAGCCAAATATTAGAACATTCTCACCTCATTATTGTGGGGTGCTCCTTATAAGGTTTAGCTCGCAGAAAGAAATCCTCCCTTTGAGCTTGACAAAAGTAATAACCCTCAAATAATTCCTGGGAAAAAAAATTATTAGAGACTACTATTTGTAAAGAATTATAAAGGAAATGATGACTTAGGTGGTTGAACATGCATTGCATAGACTAAAAGAAGCTCTCATCCGCAAGTAATTTTAGTAGAACATGTTAGAAGAGGAAGTATTAAATCTAATTAGCATGGTCTTATATGGTTGTTAAGGATATGATTTCACTGGATCTTTCAGTAAATGTTGCTATGGATCAGAGTAATGAAAAATGATTTGGGTCAACTAACCCCAAATTTATTAGAAATAAGACCTAGTTTTTCATCATTGTTAATCTAGTTTAAAAAAATTCAGATGTATGGAAGATGAGAAATTGCCAAAGAAAATCACCACAGGTAGTCTGTTTTCCAACCCTATACCCAAAAGTAAACCACAGATAGCAAATGTCAATCACTTGAAGCCAACTATCATGGCAGCGATGCAGACGATGCTACAGTCACAGATTCAAACCAGCCAGCAGCCTTATTAACATGACTGAGCAACCAAAATTATGAGCCAGGAGTTGACAATATAACACAAAATATGATTTGCATCATTAACCTCTTTCAGGAAAAAGAAATTCAATTTCACCTAAATATTGTTCACTTGTGTTGTTTCTTGTAGTCCATTTTTTCTTGTCTTTCTTCTTTTGACATTTTAGATATAGTCTAAGGAGCTCACTGAGTTTGTCAGTAATCATTTTCCTTTGATCTACATATAAGAATCACATTGCAACTAATTATGTGAAGTTCAAAATTTGACCATTAACGATAGTTTGGATTCTAATAGTCAACAAGGTTTCTAAGCTCCCTACACACTGGAATCATTTTGGAGATCTGAAATATGAATTTAGATTGCAAAAACTCGGGTGCCAAAAATCAGATCTATCCTCATGAAACCAACAATTCTTAATGGAATTATATCCCTAGGGAGCTTGGAGTATGGATAAACTTAATAATTCTGTCCTTAATGGGATATGGATCCCGAGGGCACGTTTTGGAGTAGGGATAAGCATAATATTCTGTCTTTCCTGGACGAACAAATAAAAATGACAGTTATAAAACAAGTAACCAACTAAAAACTAAGAATCAAAAAGAAGTAACAAAAGCGCATTCAATTTTCCATATGCCAACTTCAAGTCGTGATAACCTTATCACCCATCATGTTTGGCATCAAACATACAGTAAAAAACACGTTATTTACATTTGACTCATTGAGATTTATTGAGTGCTTAAAACAACATTTCAATCACATCAATAGATATCTGCTGCAAATGAGGTCCCGTCCTCCAAATATCAACACTTTTAAGGGGATATAAAATACGAAAATAAAACCAACGAAAAGGGAATGCGAATAGAAAAATACTATTAAAAGCTACTTCTTTACTTTGAAGAGCACAAACCTGTATAAGAATGATGTTTGCACCGTCCTTATGAGCTGCTCTAACCAATCTACATCAAAGCACTCTTAATGACGCCGGATGAAAATGCCAAATGCCACAAAGTTCCAATGAAAATACAAAAGATTTTTCATATTTGAAACACGAGTTAATATTATTTCTAACAGCTCCTATATCATAGAGACTCGAGACTCAGCTCCTCTTACTGTCAGATTTACCACATCCAAACTCCACAACTAAAATTACTTAGGTCTGTTCTCTTTACTATTTTTAAACCGTTTTCTATTTACTATTTTCCAAAACAGTAAAAACGCGTTCTCTTTCCTATTTTCGAAAACGCGTTTTTGAAAATAAGTTACCAATTTACAAAGAAAACTCAAAACGACAAATTTATCGTTTTGAGTGTTTTCTATTATGATAAAACCAAAATTTTAAAAACACGTTTTGGGTGTTCTCAAAATGCCAAAAATAACTCATTTTCAATAATCTCAAAATGGACAATCAAAACACAAAATTTAAAATGAATTCAAAATCCATAACACAAAGAGAATAGTCTCTTAACTATTAGGGAATTCTAGTTCTTGTTTCAGAACTTAAATATCACGTGAACAATTTATTCCCCATTCTCTTTGTTTAAGAAGAGAGTAGCATTTAGGGTGATTGATAACCAACTATGGAAACAAATCATCTGCAAAAGTTAGAGGATACTATTACAGGGCATCTGTCCAGCAATACACATCCATCAACCATAAAACATTGCATAGTTATTAATTTTTTTGATCTCTGAAAATGAAGAAAGGATGATGATTAATAACCATGGATCCATGATGTCGTTATTACAACGAAGAATCAAACTTTCAATATTTCAGATTGATTTCACCTTGTCCCATCAATTCACCATACTTTCAATTAAAATTACTTCTTTTTTCTTCTTTTGGTACAACGGAAAGGCGTCGATTTTGATATTCACTCTATTATACTACTCAGTACTGTCTCGAACTTAGTACCGCAGCTTAACTCAAAAAGTTCTCAAACAACGAATACTCAAATAAGGTCAGAGATTTCTACTTACAAATCAGTAGTACGATCACTGATTAATTATTTCACCGTGTCTATCCTAGCTCAAAATGCAATTAAAACACGATTTTCGTGAACTGAGAATTAAATCTCGAAATGGAAAAAAATTCTAAGAGATTTGATTTGGTTAAAGTGAAAACGTACATTTCGGCAATATCGACGTTTTTGGAGACATCATCGGAGCAAGCGAACTGTAGAGCGGAGACGGTAACTATTCTGCCTTCCGCCATTTTTTATTTGCTTTACTTCGGAGTCAAATAAAGTGACAAAATTATGTTTTGTTAAAAATTTATAAATGGTTGTTGAATTATTTTTTCTTTATATAATAATAATAATAATAAGGGCAAGAGCGTTAAACTATTTGATCATTTTTGCAATAATTATTAAAATTGGATATTTTTCAATTGACAAATATGAAATTGACCATTTTTATAAATTCCCCAAAAAGTGAACGTTCTCGTATTTTAATTTTGTGTTTTGAGTGTTCATTTTGAGATTATTTAAAATGTGTTCTTTTTTGTATTTTGAAAAATTATTTTGAAAACACCTAAAACGCTTTTCAAAAATTTTGGTTGGATTATAATTGATAACTTTGTAAATTTTAACTTGTTTTCAAAAACGTGTTTTCGAAAATAGGATAGAAAACTCGTTTTCACTGTTTTAAAAAATCGAAAACAAAAAAAGACTCGCAAATGATAAAGAGAAGAGACGCTAATTGTCTTCTGATGCAAACAAAGCTTAGCAAAATATGCTTTTTCAAAAAGTAAATTTAAGAAGTAACTTTGAAACAAGGATTGGTTAAGCCTCGTTTTGGCTAATTTATAGACAATTTATTTGTAATCATACATTTCAACGGATCACAATATTATTTACTTATCCAAATTTCATTTTTAATTATTTATAAATTGATATCGTTTATAAATTCTCAAAGTTAATTATTACAGCGATTCCCCTTTCCCTTCCAGGAATATTCTTCACCATACTTCTCCCTGCAGCCATCACAACCGGCAAGGCCTCGTTAGGGCTGCACAATCAACTACACAGAAAAAAATAATAATCTATCATAGCGATAACAAACACATGGAGTGGATGTTTATCTTTTATCATGTGACAAAGATTTCCATTTCCGATTTATTTTCCTGATCAATGACATCAAGAAACAAAGGATCCACAGTAACGTGACTATCCACTTGCACCTTGAACTTATGGTCCCACCACAGGACCTTAGCGGCGCCCTCGATATTCACCGCCGAGTCAAGAACCATCTCCCGCCGCCCCAAGTCCGACAGGAACTTCTTGGCGTGCTGAGCCAGCTGCAGCCCGCTCAAACGCGCCGGCAGTCGTAGCAACTGGCAGGACCGGGCCGGCTGGGAGCCCGCCTTCACAGGAGCCGAGCCGAGGAGTGAGCCCCCGTAGCATATAGACATCTCCGTGGAGGAGTAGTGAATGGGGACGACATTGGGATTGGTGACGTGGACGGTCAGGATCATTTCAACGTCGAGCACCGGGAAGTTGAGCTTGAAGGAAGTGAGGTCAAGGGAAATTAAGTAGAAAGTGGGGTCTCGCGGCTTCGATGAAATCATCCACGTGGCGGCAGTAGCGGCCGCCGCTCCCACCAGGGCGGAGCTCCAGCTGAACTTTCCATTCTTCTTCTTGTCCTTGCCCATGAGTTCTTTTAGAAATGTGAGAAAAACGTAAGGTCAGGATTTTTGTCAAAGAGGGAGGAGAAGGACTATAAAGTGGTGGATAGGGGTTAGGTCGGGGTAGTGTAATGACAATTTTAACCCTGTTGCGTTTAGTGAGGATTAGCTGTCTGAAAGCAATCCACGAGTGCACTAAAATCATTAATCACGTGTGATTTTTAGGGTAATTGTCGGAAAAATATTAGGAAAAAAAAAAAACGATTTCAATAAAAGGACAAATAGTCAACTAATAAGCCATGTTTGTCTACCATTAATCCAAAATATTATTTGCTATAATAAAATTCTCCATCACACGTTCACTCAATAAAATATTCTACACACAAATCAATAAAGTTACTTTAAATTTCAACCACACATTCTCCAAAAAATATTATTCATTACATCATTTCTCTCTCAATAATTGGAGACAAACACCGTAAGTATACTCTATTCATTGTGGATTAATTTACACGAGTAACATAGTTATTCTGATACTGAAATTGGTAAAAAATTAGAATAGTCACGTACGTTTCTTCCATCATTATACTAGTTCATATAATTTTCTTCTTTGCAGAGTAGTACATCCACACCAATAGCATATTCGTAAAATTGTACTTATATTTTCTAAAATAGGGCTCCATTTTATACTAGTCCCAAATTTTTAGTTAGTCTGAACAGTATGTAAATTTTTATCGAAAAGTAGTCGATACTATTGGCTTGGGCCAGTAGTTTTATCTCGCGATGAGTTTTCTCGATCAATAATTTTGTGGTATTGTTTATTTTTATGCAATTATCAACTGTGGTAATTCAATTTAGAGCGTGTTTGTCTCCCATTTTGGGAGAAGAAATAAAGTTTTGAATAGTATTTTTTGGAGAATGTGTGGTTGAAAAGTAAAATAATTTTATTGATTTGTGTGTGGAATATTTTATCAAGTGAATATGTGGTGGAAATTATTTACTGTAGCAAACAATATTTGAGAAAGTGGATGACAAACATAGGCTTAGAATAGTATTGCATATGAATTAATTCGGATAAAATTAATAATTGTAACTTGCCGCTCTTATTAATTAACAAGTTTAAATTTCGCATACAAACACCTATTCGCCTCCTCCGAATGTTTATTGGGTCAACCTCATAACTTTCACAATAGAATATTGAGAATCAACCGAGGAGTACTCGTTGATTCAGTTTGATACTGATAACTGATTGAAATTAAGACACTGCTGATTCTAATTAAATTCTAGGGATCGAGTCAAACTTGATTACCGACCAACTTGTAAAGGAGCCCCAATCTTATTTTCAAGGAAAAAGCAAACCTTATCCATACAAGGAGAATGCCTTAATTGTCCCTAGCCTAAAATTATTAAAAAATACAATAAATTTGGAAATAGTTTCAAAAGAATATTGTTTAACATTTTACATTAAGGGTCTGTTTGATTTAACATAATTTTCCTCCTACTTCCACTTTTTGACTGTTTGATATGCTAAATTTCTCCTAGAAAATGTTTTCCTCCCTTTTTTTAGATACATTTTAATACACAAATAATGGAAAATATTTTCTCACCTAATAGATGGGAAAATATTTTCCACCTTTTTTTTTTAGCAATGACAACCAATTCTATCAACCATTGTAAAAAGAATTTTCATTTTTGTTAACAATTTCTATGAAAAACAAAGTCAAACGAATATGGTAATTTTTTCTAATTGTTTAAATTTTATTTTTTTTTTTACTTTTTGGTAATTGGAACAAATTTTAGACGTATTGGTAGAAAAGAAAGTTAAATGTGAACAAAAAATCCAAACTTTTAAAAATTTTTCAGGTGGAAAATTAAACC
>CAIGRL010195389.1:0-10378 GCA_903798325.1 Fraxinus xanthoxyloides | reverse complement strand
AATTTATCAAATGTATTATTCTTATCATAGTTTCTATCAAACACAATATAGATCCTATTTGGGAATCGAAAATTGTTTATTTCCGCTACGCATGATTAAGTAGATTCCCAACACATGATGTCTTTGAACTATTTTTCATTTTATGTAAATGATGAAATACTCTACACAAATTTCTCCCAACACAATTCAATTATCATTGTTAGTTTGTTTATGGCCATGAACATATGCCTCGTTCTATGAGAATTTCTAAAAATTGATCTCCACATAATTCCCTTAGAAGTAGCCCCACTTCTCCGTAACATAGGTGGTTTTTTATTACAAGTAACCCGCATTATTTCACTTGATTTTCAACGCATAAGAATCATTAAATGTTTATTGCTTATCCTTCATCCTTACAGACATAGGAATGGATATGAAATAACATCCTCCTCAGCGATTCAATTATGTCTTTACAATTAAGTTGTCTTTTTGAACTTAGATCTTGGAATTTCCAGTCAGCTAAGTTGGGTTTCTTTTATATTAACGCATTCATCCAAGGGCTTAAGTCGTATTCCTTTCGATTATTTTTCAACTAACTCTCTATTTAACCCTTTGGTTAGCAGATTTGTAATGTTATCATCCTTTGACCTTACATACTCAATAGAGATAAATCCAATTGAAAGTAGCATACTTAATAGAGATAACTTCAATTGAAAGTAGTTGCCTTATCGTATTTTCTTTACGATGTAGATGTTTAGACTTACCATTGTACATGTTACTACTGTGTGTTATTTCAATTGTTGATTGACTATCACAATTCATGCAAATTGCTGGTTCAAGTTTTGACCATTTTGGAATATCCTCTAAGATGTTGTGTAACCACTTGGCATATTCATTACATTTATCTAGAGCTATAAACGCATATTCTATGGTAGATCTGTCTATAACTGTTTGTTTAGAGAATTTTTGAGATATAGCTGTATCTTCCAATATAAACACAAATCCACTAGTATACTTTAAGTTTTTTATATTGCATATCTAGTTTGCATCACTGCATCCTTCAATGACTCTTAAATATATGGTATAGTGCAGTCCATAACTACAAGTATATCTTAAGTATCTTAGTACTCTTACTATTCCTTTCCAATGGTCAGCTCTAGGATTACTCATTATAGACTCAATTTACTAACTGTGTAGGCTATGTCTAGTCTTGTACAACTCATCAAGTATATCGAACTTCCAATAATTCTAGAGTACTCCACTTGAGAGATGCTCTCACATTTAATTTTAGATACATGCTTACTTGTATTCATCAATGTTCTAGCCATGCCGAAATCATACTTTTTAAGTTTTTCTAGAATTTTGTCTATATAATGTGACTATCTTATAATGAGTCCATCTGATGTTCTTGAGATTTTAATTCCAAGTGTAACATAAGCTAAACTCATATCTTTCATGTCAAATCTCAAACTTAGATTTAATCATCTTGTCCTTACCACCAATAATAAATATGTCATCAACATAAATACGTAAAATGACATAACCATTTTCAGTGTCTTTAATGTAGATGCTTTTATCATACTTGTTGATCTTAAATCTACATTCCATCATGACATTATCAAACTTTTCATACCACTTTTTAGGTGCTTGTTTCAAGCCATACAATGACTTCTTCAATTTACAAACTTTCTTCTCCTGCCCTGGTGATGAAAAACCCTAAGGTTATTTCAAGTAGATTTTTTTCCTCTAAATCTCCATTCAAAAATGTAGGTTTAACATCCGTTTGATGTACTTCAAGATTTCACATAGCAGCAATTGCAAATAGTATCCTAATAGATGTTATTCTCGTTACATGAGAATATGTATCAAAGTACTCAATGCCTTCTTGTTGTCTGTAACATTTTATCACTAATCTAGCCTTATATTCCTCTATAGTTCCATCTCTTTCATTTTTCGTTTGAAAATCCGTTTATAGCCTAACGGTTTACTTCCTAGATGAAGATCAACTAACTCCCATGTTTGATTCTGCAAAATGAAAGCTATTTCACTTTTAATGGCATTTTTCCATTGAGATCCTTCTGAAAAGTTCATAGTTTCTTAAAAGTTTTAAGACTAACTTTTTAGCATATAAGTTTGAAAATCAAGACCATAAGATTTTTATATCCTTTCCCTTTTGCTACATCTTCATTCAACCTCAACATCCTCTTTTAGTTCTTGATTCTAACTATTTCTAACCATAGTCTCATGTATCCATTTAGAAGAGCGTGTTTCCTATTTGGTTTTGTATGAAAATACATGTTCAAAAAATGAATCATTTCTCTATTCTAGTATCATGTTTTTATGTATGTATGAGATTCTAAACTTATCCACAAGAAATCGAAAAGCGCTACTATTATGTGCATAGTTAATAAAAATACAATCTAAAATTTCGGGGTTTATCTTCACCTTCTTTAGTGTTGGTATAACCACTTTAGCAAAATACCCTTGTACTAGTAAGAATTTGTAGGAAGACTTTTTTTCCTTTACATAACTCATAAGAGCCTTTTCTTTTTTTCTTCCCTGGAACCTTATTTAAAAGGTGATTTGCCATTAACACGGCTTCTCCCCACATATTTTGAGGTAATCTAGAACTTATTAATATTACATTCATTATTTCTTTTAAGATATAAATTTTTCGTTCAATAACACCATTTTGCTAAAGTGAATAAGGTGTCGTAGTTTCATTTATAATTATGTGTTGTGCACAGAATTCAACAAATGGTGCTTCATATTCACTGAGAACTTGTACAATAATTAAATTTACCGAATAGGTTAGACCCAAATGTGCAATTAAAATAATTAAAAACAACAAGTTACTTATTAATTGTTTCTAGATGATTAAATTAATGAATTCAACAAATCCTATGTTTAAACAATCACAAGTGTCCATATCAAAAATATAAATAAATAAATAACACCAAATATGATCACAAAGGAAAATCCCAACTCTGGATAAAAAACCTATGGACAGTCACTTAAAATTACTAAAAAAGTTAACTTGCAATTAGTCCAGGCATTGCTAAACCTTAACTGACTCTGGCCACCTAACTTGTAAATCACCAAGAAACTTCTTTGGTTGTGTACGCATGCACTTCTCACAACTCTGAGCTACTTTTCCCCTCACATTAATCAACAAAGAATGAACCTCATCCTTGAGCACTGGAACTCCAAGCATTTTTTTTCTAACTCCAGAACTTTAAAGGCTAGTAGGGTATGTGAGATTTTTATTTTGGTGTTTGGTAAAATGATCTTTTATGTTTTGATTTGTTGGCCAGTGCAAGATATATTTGAATATGTATTAAGCTTTTAAAGAACAAACTCTTGACTTACAACAAGGCTATGCTAGTGATGGATCAATATATGAATATTGTGTTGAACTAAAGAATAAAACGAATGTGATTTAGATCTTAAATAAAGTGATAAGTGGTCTCTAAGGCATTATAATGATCCAACACACTTTAGGACATACATATAGTAGTATATTTATAATGGGTAGTTTTTAGGGGTGAAAAGGATTCAAAATCAACATTAAAATTGAATCAGGATTCTTACCGAATATTGTCATCGCTCAAGAGCTAGGCCGACATCCAGTGAGCGGTGGTTAGTTGCTCGAGCTTTGGCTCATGCCAAGCAAGCGGTGACTATCGGTTTTGAGCGCTCAAGCTCCAATAGGACGGACATGAGCAATGCTGAGTCCGTTGTTTGCTCTACTTCTTGAACTCCAAATCTTAACTTATTTTTGTATTTCTTTGACTTCTTTCTTGACCTTGTCAACCCAAACTATTTTTATTATAACTAAAACTCAATATCTATTATAACTAAAACTAAATAACTCACATTTTGAGTTTGATTACAACTTGATTAACCCTAGTACAATTTAACTAAAACATGATTTTGACTAAGAAAATTGCCATTACATAATTTGAACCTAACATTCACCACCTCTATCACTTCTCAACACCCTAACTATTTTATTTAGTTGATTTTCAACTTCATTCTTGTATAGAACAAATTTATCTATAACTTCGTCCTTTAATAGGATAAACATAACAGCATTTTGTGCTATCATTGACAAAACTAATGAAGTACTTGTTGACACATATTGTTTGTACAAATTTTGAATCACATATGTTACTGTGAATTATATGAAGTGGTTAGGTATTTCATTTAAATTATTTAAATGATGACCTTGTTAATTTTGCCGCAACACAATTTTCGCACTTATGTTTAGAATCAATATGGAACGCGGTTATGCAATTCAAGTCAAATAATTTACGTAAAGTATCATAGTTAACATGCTTTAGTCTACTATACCACAAATTGAAAGACTCAAGCAAGTAAGCAAAATAATTTACTTTCATTTTTTGGCTTAATATTCATCGTACTATACATGTTGTATAGTAAATCAACCAAGCCATTCATGACAAAGGAAATCAGAATGTTTCCACGCATCAAGGGCACTGATGGCTTGGACATCTCATTTACTCTCATTGAATTTTGGAGCTGTTTCAGTCAAGAACTTCGCATGATTCAAGGTAGTCAAATAATACAACATTTTTCGTTGCCACCTTTTGAAATTCAAGCCATTGAATTTCTCCGATTTTTTCCTGTGGATAATCGGAATAGTCGCAATAGAGCCAGATGTTTGAGCACAACATGACGTGTCAATTTGGCTATAGACTGAGTCCCAACAGAACTTGGCCATTTGTGCTATCATTGACAAAATTAATGAAGTACTTGTTGCCATCTTTTGTTCATACAAATTCTAAATCATATGTGTTATTGTGAATTAAATCAAGCGGTTTGGTATTTCGTTCAATTGATTTAAATATAACCTTGTCAGTTTTGTCTCAATATAAGTTTCGCACTTATATTTAGAATCCATATGAAATACGGTCTGCATGATATTTTAACTAATGTACATAAGGTATCATAGTTAACATAGCCTAGTATACCATGCCACAAATTAGAAGACTCCAGCAAGTAAGAAAAAGAATTTACTTTATTCATTTTCGGCTTAACAACCATTGCATTTAATTTAAGCGTACCACTGAAAACATAACATTTTTCGAAAAACATTGCACTTTTAGATAAAATAACTTTGTCTAACCCAAATACAATATAAAAATCATGCTTATTTAGAAACAATTCAAACACTATGTTCTTGTGGATTTTCGGTACATATAGTACATTGTTAAGAGTCAATTCTATCTACAAAAAAGGTGAGAGTGTTTCTCAAGTAGAATGCTCTAAAATTATTGGGATTCTGATGTACATGATGAGTTTCACAAGACCAGACATAGCATATACAATTAGTAAACTAAATAGATACACGAGTTATCTAGGAGCTGACCACTGAAAAGGAATAATAAGAGCACTAATATATTTAGGATATACTGGTAGTTTTGGACTACACTATACTGGATATCTAGTTGTCATTAAAGAATGCAGTAATGCTAAGTAGATATCTGATATAAAATACTCAAAATCTACTAATGAATTTGTGTTCACATTGAAATGTGTAGCTATATCCAGAAAATCTTCTAGATAAACAGTTATAGCTAGATCTAGAATAGAATTCGAGTTTATAACTCTAGACAAATGGGGTGAAGAGGCTGATCAATTATACAACTTCTTAGAGGATATTCTGTGATTGTCAATCAGTTGCTTGAAGGGCGTAGAGTAACATGCACAATAGTAAGTCTAGACATATAGTCGTAGACATAATACTATAAGGCAACTACTCTCAACTGAAGTCATCTCTATTGACTATGTAAGATCAAAAAATAACATTGAGGATCCGTTAATCAAAGGGTTAAATAGAATGTTGTTGGAAAATAGCTTTGTCGAGCTAATTTTGACATGATATTAGATAAGACCTGTTGGGTTCAATTTGGAAGATCAAAGTTGATCCATGTTCTCGTCGTGAGAATATCGAAATAATATATTTACTTGCCAAAAATGATAAATGGGTGAATGAGAAACTGAAGTTGAAAATGGACCATTGGAAAATGGTTTGTATTGGAGGAAAAACTAAATTTAAGTTTGTCTCACATAGGAAGTTTATGAAAGTAAGGACTACTCTATATATGGCTACACTTTGGAAGGGTATAATCATGTGTAGTATAGATGCTCTCTTCATGTGCGCGCGTAGAGGGAGCAAATCACTTACTGAATTGTACATATGGTCTTGAACTTGTGTACGAACGCAATCTGCGTACATGACCGAATGGACCAAAAATTGGCCCATTAGAAGTGTCCAAATTTTGCTTGTATTTCCTGTTTTTTGCTTTATCCAACTGACCTTTTAACTATTGAATCTCCAATTGTTATTGCCGTTATAATATTAAGTTGATGGCATGTTTATGAATGGATTTAACTCACCATTCATAGGTCAAGTCTATAATTGAGCTCATTTTTTCCATTATTCCAAGCCAAAATAATTCCATACTCTTTCTGCATAATTTCCAATTCATTTCTGTCGGAGAATTTTCATTTCCATCTAAGTCTTTGTAATACTATTCTGATATAAATTCATTTCACCAGAGTAGAAACTAAAATGATTAGACTCTACTGATTTTCCATTATATCCTAGGAGACGAAATTTCAAAAAAATCCAAGCACATACAATGAGAGGGCGAGTCTGATTTAAGTTTGTTATCCCTCACATGAATGAAAATTGAGAGAGATATAAATATTTGGTGATATAATTCAAAGGTTAAAACCTGCATAGGATAGGTAAGTATTACCATTTGAACCTTCATGTATGTAACCATTTAATATTTTAGAGTTTTAATATAGGATATATGTTTACAGTTTGGGCTTATTATGCAAAGTGAAGCTACTCGATGGTAGGGGTGATGCGAGCTAGGGGACATGAGTGGAGTAATGATTTTCTTGTGTGAATCACTCGTCATCTTGCACGAGTTAGCTCGCGAGCTCTTCGACTCATTTTATGCGAGTGAAAATGTGATGTTAAGTAAAAAAAATACGTGAGTCCACTTAGCTTGTTCCACTAAGTCAAGAGTTGGTGGGGTGAGCCGAGCTCACATTTGGTGAAGCGAGCCTTTTCGATTTGGCTCGATCAATTTAACATGTGAAAATTACATCCACGCATGGTTTTTAGCTTCCCAATTAAGAATAAGATATCAAAGTTTTTTGTTCAAAATTCAGATGATAATTCATCTTTCAAAATATTAATATTAATATAATAAAATTAAATTAATTCACCCCACCTTCATCCCATCCCCATCCCAACTCAATTTCATCCCAATCACTTCACACTCTCTTCTTTCCCTTTCCGTCGTTTTCTCTTTTCACTCTCTAGCTACACCACTTACCTATCATTAGGAGTCAGAACCATCCCATCCAATCACAGTGATGCCTCGCTTTCGGAACACTGATGCTACCCGAAGTAGCGCATCGTTGCCTGGCTCACAGCGGTGCCTCGCTTCTGCTACCCAAAGAGGCTTCGTTCCACAAGTGCTCCAGTTGATACATCACTCGACTTCTCTGACTACTTCATTCAACACATGGTGCACTATGGTGGTGATGGTGATGCATTTATAGGTGACCTCATCTACCTTTCCAACGGCTTCATCATGTAGTGATCAGTAATGCACTATGGTGGTGACAGTATGTTAGTGTTTGGTTGGGTTGCATCTGTGGTGGTGGAGGCGGTTTGTTTGTGTTATGTTGTTGGGTTGTATTGGTGGCAATGGTGGCACTGTTGGCTGTATTGGTGATGGTTGTAGAGATGGTGATGGTGCAAACGATAGTGAAGTGGTGGTGGTCACAAGTGGTGGCCATGGTTTTAAGGTGGTTTTATTTTAGGTTTTTTAGGTGGTTTTATGGTGGTGGTCACACGTGGTGCGCACAACATTCGCGATCCAGTGACAGGTGATTGGTGATGCCACAATGTGGTAGCTATCATGGTGCTAGAGTTTGTTGCGTGGTGGTGTTGTGGCCACTACGGTTCAGGTTTTGCGTTGCTGTAGTGATGGGTTTGCGTTGATGTGGTGGTGGTTTTGCAGTCTGGTGAAGGTGGTGGTGATGTTGGTGGGGGGTCATGGTAGTCGTGTTGTGTGGTTGATGTGATGGGACATTGAGTATTTGTGACCAATAAATTAGTTTCTTGTGAACAATAAATTAGTTAATTTGTGACCAATAAATAATATGTGAACTAAAAATGTGATCGTGACTCACAATTTATTAAGTTGTGATCGAGAAATTACTTGTAACTAATTAATTTCATATTTCTGACCGATAAATGAGTAGTGACGTATAAAAGTTTTGATTTTGTAACCGATGAATAAATTGTGACTTATAAAATTTTTGATTTGTGATTGATTTTGTAACCGATGAATAAATTGTCACTTATAAGATTTTTGATTTGTGATCGGAAATAATTTGTGACGTATTAAATTTTGATTTGTGATCGATAAAATTATTTGTAACTTATATTTTTTTTTTCTGATCGAAAAATAATTTGTGATTAAATTGTATAGACTTGTGATCTTAATATATTTATTTAATAAAATATTTTTTTAATTAATTATTTCATAAATAGAATTTAATAATATCTTATTTTTAAAGTAAACCTTATTTCTTAATTTTGAAACTGGTTATAATTAAACTCTTGGATATAAGTTTTTTGCCATTTAACATCCCTTCTTAGTGAAGACCAGAGCTGGCACTCGGCCCAAAACTTTAATCTTTTCTCTCCGAAATTAAAAGGGCCCAATGAATTTAATTGGCCCATTTTTATTTTGACATATTTGGACAGGATGGACATCACCAATATTTGACTTTGTTCCCTGGGAATAATTCACAAATACATAATAAGATTTATTAATTCAATACGTACTTTTAAATATATTTTTTTTACAATAAATTTTGTAACACGAAGTGTTACATTTTATAAAATTATATTAAACAAACTTCACCACCACCATCACCATCACTAGTAACGCAACGTTTTATCCATATTTTATTACTTATTTTCTCTATTACCACAATTATAGGTATCACTATCACTTGTAACATTTAATGTTACATCGTCACCGCCACCAATCTGACATATTTCCCTTCTCTCATTTTGAAGGAGGGTTGAATAGATCATAGGAGGTGCAATTTCCCTGTTATACAATTTCGCCGTCAAACCGGTAAGATTTGTACCACAAGTAGTACCACCAACAAGCACCGTCATCTAAGAAAAACCACATCCACCCCATCATACCAACATCCCAAACCACCACAATAAATACAAAAAGACATCAGCGCCATAAAAAAACTATCACAAGAACTATCATCCCCAACACCACACTATTGGGATTAATAGTTTAACATATAGGGTTTAAATGTGGAAAAATCTCTAATATGTGTGATTACTAGACAAGGCTCTTCAATTAAAAATAATGCATATCAAAGAGTCATACCATTTTGAAATGGGTGTGACATTTTGATAGGATGCAATCCACATACACCATTAATATGAAATAATGTAATCTAATGGTTGAAATTAATTTATATCAAAAGTGACCATTCAAAGGAAAACGTGAAAATCTATAAATATGATCCTCCTAATTCTATTTTATTCACTCCAAATAAATTTCATTTATTTGATTTCTAATTATTTCCTTCTTTAAATTATGTCAAAATAATTTTCAAATTATTGTTGAGTTTCGTATTTGATATTTAGTATTCGATATGTTGAGTTTCAAATTATTGCTAATTTTCTAGTTCGTTTCTTCTCCAACTCCGGTGCATCTTCAACACGGAAAAGTGAAACCTTTTCATGGGCAAAATTAACTTTAGCAGACAAATAATTTAGGGTAAAACTTACGCGACATATTGTATTCGTCTCCAAATGATTCGTAGGAAAAACCTTTAGCGGACAAATTTCATAAATTTGTTGTTTTTTTTTAACCTATCCCTTCGATGTTTTCTTCACAAATGTGCCTACAAAATTTTTTTTTTTTCTCACAAATAAGAGCCTTTCTCTTTTATTTGTAGGGAAAACATAAAATTCTTGTGCCACATATTGAATTTTTCAAGGATACGTGGCATATTTTTCCCTTGTTTTCTTGTCACAATGGTTTATTGAGAGATGAGTTGGAACTTGGAAAAGGAATTCCGTTTTTCTTTTTTTGACCTGTTAGAAAAATACGGGTCGTGGATCGCCCATGTGAGATAACCCGACCCACAAGTTGTTAAAATGGTTGGAGGGAATTGTTTGAATTTGAAGTTCAAACGAAACTCCCTACAACCATTTTAATAACTCCCTCCGACCATTTTAATAACTTGTGGGTCGGGTCATCCCACATGGGCGACCCACGACCCGTATTTTTCTAACACTTCA
>CAIGRL010195365.1:0-20691 GCA_903798325.1 Fraxinus xanthoxyloides | reverse complement strand
TTTTCTCGATTTCATTTTTAATCATACATTCTCTCAAAAAATAATTTATATATATATAGAGAGAGATCCATAAATTTCACTACTCTTTAATTATAAGTCCTTTCAAATAATCACTTTTCACAAAAAAAATCTGCATCAAAATGCCCTAATTTTTCAAAAGACCATATCCATACTTAAGGCCAAATCGACGAGCTCAGCAGTCTAATCCCCCTCGCGGGTTGAAGTTGAAGTTGTATCAAAATTATTTTGGAAATTCATCTGGAAATGTTTCGTGGCTGTGAAATCTTGTGGTGTATCTTCAACATCTTTATTGACACACGTGGTGAACCCTTTCAGAAAATTGTTTCGCGAATTCCTTCTGCATAGCAACAACACAATATAGTAACAAAATGAGATAGATTGACAACCCTTATGAGTGAAATAAGGGAATCGATAAGAAAAATCGACGACGACGACTTTGTGTTAGGAAAAATATGAAAAGGAAAGTACTAGAATTATAAAATAATGGAAAGAAACATTGCAATAAATAGAGTAACAATAAAATAGAAGAATAGTGGTATTGAAAGAAATTGAGGCATGTGTTGCATACAGTTCTCTTAAAACAAATTCACTTACACTGTGGTACAAGATGATAGGTGACGTCTATCTCCCAAGATACAACGGGTAAAAGCAGTTAACTAGCACATCGTTACTACTTTTGGCAAACTGAGAATGTTCATAATCCTATCACCGAGCTAGAACAAAAACCTCTAAAATACTAAAAACAAAACTCCTGGAAACAACAAGAGGAGAAATTTGGAGAGGAGAAAACTCTCAGATTTTGGCTTCTTCGGAGAATACCTCCTTATGTAGTACTAATATGAGGGGATTCAATTTTCTATAAATCTTGCATTTACACAAAATATGTTACAATTAGGGCTGTGTAACCACCAATTCAATTGGAAATTAACTAAAGAATTGAAACCTACTGAATTTGTCATTACAATTTGTCATTCACTTTTTATTTTATGTTTTCCTACAATTTTTCCCATAAATGAAATTAACAACAATGACAAACAGATAAACATGGTGATAGAATTCAACTATCGAAACCTGCATATGATTAAACCTCCTTTATGTAAGTATGTTTACTTTACTACTAGCTGATTAGTAGATACGATGTCCTTGAACTATTCTGTCTTTCGTGTAAATGATGACATACTACACACAAGTTTTTCTAACAAAACACTGTTATCAGTTATGTTCATTTTGACCAATAACATCTCCTTGGTTCTGTGAGAGTTTCTAAGGAATTAAGCCATTGTAATTCCCTTTTGAAGTAGTTACACTTTTCTTTCACGTATATGATCTTTTAATTAAGAATAATTAGCATTACTCTGCTCGAATATTCTAAACACATAAGGATCATTAAAAACTAAGTTTATCCTTTTTCCCTTACGGGTATCACTATTTTCATCATGGATTGGGATAAATCCCCACAAATTAGGTTATCTATTTGAACATAAATTTTGGGATCTCCAATCAATTAGGTTGGGTTTTCATTGTATCGATTTATTCTTTCATGGGCTTTACTCCCATTTTCCTCGATGATTGCTCTACTAACTCTCATAAATTGGTAAACCAATCACCTACCGCAATATTATCATTTGCCCTCACATAGTCAACAAATATAATTTTAGTCGAGATTAGTTGTCTAATGCTATTACGCCTTCAACGAATATGTCTTGACTTACCATTATACATGTTGCTATGTGCCCCGCGAATTACAAATTGAATATCACAATGTATGCATATTACAAGTACACGCTTTAACCACCTAGGAATATCCTCTAAAAAATGGCATAGCTATTCTGCTCTTCCCCACATTTATCCAGTACGATAAATTCAGATCCCATTGTGAATCTAGCTATAACAGTCTTTTTTGAGGATTTTCAAGACAAAGCTTCACCTCCTTGTGTGAACACATATCCACTAGTAGTTCTTAAGTCTTTTATGTTAGATATCTTGTTTGCATAACTATATCTTTTTAGGACTACTAGATATCTTGTATAGTCCAAGCCATAGTTACGAGTATATTCGAAGTATCTCAGTACTCTCCAAATTGCCTATCAATGGTCAGCTCCAAGATCACTCGTGTATTTACTTAGCTTAATTACTGCGTAAGCTATGTCAAGTTTTATACAACTCATTAAGTACATTAGACTCTCTTTAGTACTCTATTTGAGAAATACTCTCTCCTTTATTCTTGGATAGATGTACACTTATGTCTATCAGTATTCTAGCAACACCGGTGGCATCTTTACTAAATTTAATATTGCCAACATAACGTGAATGATTTAAAACAACCACATCTAATGTTCTAGAGATCTTTATTCCTAAGATATTATCGATCAGTCCCATATCTTTTATGTCAAATCTTGAATTCAACATATCTTTTGTAGATTTGATCATCCTATCATTACTACCAACAATGAACATGTCATCAAAGTATAGGCAGAGAATAATATATACATCTGAGTGTTTTTGATATAAACATATTTATCGCAATCGTTGATTTTAAATCCACTTGTTATCATAACACTGTCAAATTTTTCACGTCATTATTTTGGATCTTATTTTAAACTATACAAAGACTTCACCAGTTCACATAGTTTTTTTTCTTGTACAGGTACAATAAAACTCTCAAATTGTTCCATGTGCATATCTTCTTCGAAATCTCCATTTAGAAAGATTGTTTTCATATCCATTGATATACTTCAAGATTGAGCATGGTAACAATTACTAATACCATCCTTATGGAATTTATCATCGTCACCAGAGAATATGTGTCAAAGTAGTCTAGACTTTCTCGTTGTCTATAACCTTTAATTACAAGTCTCGTCTTGTATTTAACAATTCATCCATCTGCTTTTATCTTCCTTTAAAAAAATCACTTGGATCCTAGAGATTTACACGAAGGGGGAGATTCACTAACTCTCAAGTGTGATTTTACAGTATGGAATCATTTTAACTCTTAATGGTCTCTTTCCACAAAGGTCCTTCAGCAGAGCTTACTGTCTATTTAAAAGTTCGAGATTCACTTTCTAACAGATAGGTTAGAAAATTTGAAACAAAATATTTTTTTGTCCTTGCTCTTTTACTATGTCTATGTTCATCTTAAACATCTTCATTTTTCGTATTCTTGGTCCTGCCTTTTTCACTAATAGTCTCAAATGTTCATTTTGATGAACTTGATCCTTATTTGGACTTACAAGAAAAAAAAAATGTTCAAAAAGCGAAGCATTTCTTGATTTCAACATCATATTTTTGTGTATGTCTAAAACTTTAGACTCATTCACGAGGAATCAATATGCACTACTATTATGTGTATATCCGATGAATATGCAGTCCACTATTTTTGAACCCATTTTCACCTTCTTGGATATAGGTACAACCACTTTAGTAAAACATCTCCACATTCATAAAGATTTATAGGAATGTTTCATTCCTTTCCATAATCCATATGGGGTCTTGTTTTCCTTTTTTCGCGACACCTTATTTAAAATATAATTTGTTGATTGAACAGGTTATTACCACATATTCTGAGATGAACCAGAACTGATAACATTGCTTTCATCATCTCCTTCAATGTATGATTTTTCCGCTTAGCAACACCAGTTGACTGAGACAAATAAGGTACCGTGGTTTGATGGATTATACTATTTTGAACACGGAACTCACCATTCTCACCTCCTCGGTAACTTCTTAACATCTTAACCTTCTTGTTGAGTTGATTCTCAACTTCATTTTTATGGAGAACAAGATTTTTATAGTTTTCTCAATGGCTTTTAAGTAGATACACATAACAATATATTGTGCTCTCTTCAACAAAAGTAATAAAATACTTATTGCCTTCTCAATTTTAATTTTTAAATAGCGTATATCACCGTGAGTTAAATCTAGGGGTTCAATGTTTCATTCAACCCTTTGAAATGATGACATTATCAACTTTACCTCTACACAAGTTTCATAGCTTGTGTTTTGAATCAATTTGGATTGCGGGTATGTGTTCAAGTCAATTAACCTTCTCAAGATATCATAATTAATATGTCATAATCTACCATGCCATAGTTGAAAGACTCAACCAAATAAGCAGAAGAACTAGTTTTATTGATATTTTTCTTGGCAATTACCCTTTACCAATAAAAAGTCCATTCTTGAACAAAACAATTTTATCGGACTCAAAATCCATGCGGAACCATGCTTCGAATAGAGACTACGTTCTTTTTGATTTTCGATAGTTACAACACGTTTAGAGTCAGCTCTTCCCAGAGGTCATCATCGGGATCACTTTGCCTTAGCTTTGGATCTCAAAAGTAGCAGTTGGGAAAGACCAATTTGGGCATGCAACGCATACATTCATATTTGGAATCACTCATCTTCAATAATTTTATCATTAATGGACACGAGATCTGGTGATGGAAATGAAGCGTTAGTGATTCTCGATGAAAAATATGTTGCAGCATTCGAAAACAAGGAGGAGCTTCGGGCTTTTGCTTCTATTGATCATAGTCTAGGTGTCAAGGACAAAAATTTTACTTAGCCCCTTGCCCCAATTGCAGTCGCAGTTTGCCCAACTTCGATCGTACATTGTAAATATTAGTCAGTTTGAATTATAATTTCCTTTCCATTGTAATNTATTTATGTTTGATTTTCTCTCCTTTTTCATTTACTCTTCCTTTCCTTTTTCATCCAAATATGTTTCTCATAATTGGGGTTTGTGTTATAATTGTCGAGTTATAACTGGATTTGGAGTTTGTGACAATCTCTATTTGTGTTTCATGGAAGTGGTGGCGATGTGTGATTGTGGTGGTCAGGAGTCAAGGACTGAAACTTTACTTAACCTCTTGACTCAATCATAGCCGCAGTTTGCCCAATTTCAGCCGCATATTGTAAATATTAGTGTAGTGTGAGATGTAATTTTCTTTGCATTGTAATAGTTTATTTCAGTTGTAAAATCACTCTGAAATTTGTAAATGTTTAGTATGATTACTCGTCATTTAAATGTCTATTCTTATCACTTAGATTTTTGTTCCGCAAGCAATTATAGGGGGGTATTAGTCATTCAAAAATATTTCAAGTTTACTGGTGTTCACCCATTGTATCGGTCATTGTAATTTTCCAGCTTTCATCAATTGTAATTTTCGCTTTTATTCAATTTTACTTTCAATGCATCTAAATTCTCTATTGCAAACTTTATACAAATTGTAATCAAATTTTCTTTCGTCCCGAAACAACCGAGAAAATGCGGAAGGTAGTCTAGCTGAGCAGACTACTACCGTACGATATCCCTTTTTGTGCCAAAATAAAGGCACCCTGTGAAACCATGTATTGCGTTCATAAATATAAAACTTTTCAATATTCACAGCCATTTAAGATGGTGTGTCTTAGCATTTATCACCAGTTATAGATTGAGACCTGTTTGGAATTGCTTCTGCCTTCCGTAGAAAAAGTTTCTCAATTCTCAAAAAACTCTACTAATTCGACAGAGCATCCTCAGACTCGGAATGATCAGAGATTTAAATGGTGTTAAGCAAGTTGTATTCCTTTTTGTTGGCATGCTATGTTAGACTTTTGAAATAACGTGTAGTACAAATTACTTGACATCACTAACGATACCATCTAATATTACTTACCAAATGAAATTTATCTCATGCCCCCAATGAACATGATAATAACTCCGCACTTCACACTGCTAATATGGAAATAGAACCTTATGGTTATCCCTATTTTAGAGAACCATAAATATTACCACATCAGCAACAAAAAACTTTTATCCTGCCGACTGGGAACAAAGGACCCCGATAGAATCAAGAAAATCGATCACAAATAACAATCTACTTTCATGTAGTTTCTAATGTTGAAAAGTCAATGTTAACTCTTTCGAATACAAAATATAATGAAATAAAGACTCAAATTTTAGTTTTGTTTCCCCTTTCATTTGAGAAATGAAATGAATTCATGCTGTCCTAATACCTGTCTTGATTCTTCCCAAGACGTTCAAGAGAAGAATATTGTATTGATTTCATCACACAAAATTAACAATCAAATTCCACGCACATACAAAAGCAATATTGTCTTGGTACAAAAACAAGAATGTTTGGTAAGCCGAACTGGATTGTGCTAAACAGAACTAAAGAAGAAAAATAAATTTAAATCTAGTTCGTTTTGCTATGCAGTACTTTCTAAACGGCATACCATGCATAACAAAACGGTTTATCGACATAAACTATATGGACAAAATTTTTGCTTCCCCAGAGTTGAAGAAACCAAATGAGCTCGTGTTGCTAGCTGCTTTTAGACAAGCCAGAAAACACAAATCTTATAACCAAATCTGAACCACGGCTTCATTCCCGTTCACATGCAAACATGATTTCTCCTGCCGAGAAACCAACTGCTTGTGATGTCTGACTAATTTAGGCAAGCACTTGGAAGTGGGAACCAATATTGTGGCCACTTTGGATACATGCGCTTGTATAAACTCATGCAGACGGTGTCATGCTGCTGAAGGACCCCGTTGAAAACACATTTCATTGGCCCTGAAAAAAAGATGAGAGAGAACTTGTAATCCATTAACCCGATAAAGGTACAATGGTCCAGAACTTTGATTAATGATCATAATGAAATTATTACTCTGGGGAACGAATAGAAATAGAAATAGAAATAAATAAATATTGCACAATCAATCGGTCTAATTATGCAGCTAATGGCAGAGCAACAAATCCTAGTCCCTAAATGACCAGTTTTACCAAATCAAAGTACATTGTCCATGTGCACGTTTTTCATGTGCATGCACAGGCGTTCATGCAAACGCATTTACCAAATTTTAACATGCACCCCGGGCACAAATAACATGTCAAATTGTTACATTTACTACTAAATTGTCAATGGACGGATTTTCTCTACACCAGTTGTCATATTTCTCAAATACACATCAGAAGACATGTAAGAACTCAATAATAAATTATACAGCATTTTATCACCCTTTGCCTCGAGACAAATTAATTCTAAAACATATATTGATAGATCGCCATACCATGTGTCCCAACAGGTTCTTTAATACGACCACGGCGCCCACATTTGGTCCAAACTTCGATCGGCTGGCCATTACAAGAAGATCAACAAGGGAAGAAAGAGAAACGGTCAGACCATTACACATGCAATTATACAATCAAAATGTTAGCAGTACTTACCTTGAACCATCTCACATCCTCTGGATTGTGAAACATATATCTTACAGTTGCCTTCTTTTTAGATACACGTTGAGGGTAACTGCAAAACATACAAATTTTGTAGTTTAATTAGATATACAATATTCCAACAAATACGCAAGCCAGTGACTCATCATAATTCTTTCTGTACTTGTGGGCTAGGCGCAATCCCAAAAGCTGGAAGAACAGACGATGGAGCATGATTTTAGTTTGAGTTACAGTTGAGACAAATTGACCCTAATTTTAGTTGAGTATGACTTGACCATACTTTTACCAAACTGAAGCTTTTTGAATATGACAATCGAGGACTGAGGGCAGCCTTAATTATTGTGCATCACGAAATAGTTTTACCAACTAATTTGGCATAAGTGAATGGAAATGCAACATTTAGAAGAGTAATCACAACCTTCGCATACGGCCTAAAATGGAGGCAAATGTAACAATCAGAAGATCCCTCTTAATTATGCACACGAGCATAAAACATTGATCATTACTAAAAGGAGATGGTTTCTTACCCAGATAAAATAATTTTCTTAAGAATAATCCTATCAGGGTCTATACTTTTTAAAGAACCAACAGCAGCAACAGCAGGGAGTGAATCTTCTCCCTCACTCTTCAAAGCAATTAGAGGAAGAGAAGGAAAAGAAATTGGAGCGTAAACTGAAGCTATTGAAAACCTCCCTGCATGAAGAAACCTCTCCATTTTGTGCTTGTCAGAATTGATATTATCTGAAGAAAAAATTGGCCTGATCATCAAAGGAAATAAGACAATGGTTCAGATGGTGAAAGTCGAGGAGTTGTGTTTAAAAAACAAAGATGGTAGGAAGAAAAGAACCTCGATATAAACTGCCGAAAGCCAACATGGAATAGGAGTTCTTCTTTTGCCTTAATAGGAGCATCATATGTATCATGCTTCCTGATGCTGCAAATCACCCAAACAAAATTGTATCAAAATCATAACAAAGTTCAACAGAAAAGAAGAGGGGAAAGATGTGGAAATAATTACCTGAAATGGAGGACAGAGATTTTAGACTCGTGCTGCAAAAGACCAGAGGATATGACTGGCATTTTCTTGGCCAACATGCATAACTTTGATGCAACACCATTTGGTACTTCCTTGATATGAATTCTTGCATATGAGCCAACGGGTACACAGTCATTGGCATCTTGCTCCATATCAACTGCTCTAGCAAGAACATGCTTCTGTGTTCTTGTAAAATTATCGAATGCAAACACCCTAGCATATTCCTGAGGAAGAGATTCCTAGAAATTGATGTGCAAGATGTTAAGTTCTGTTGTTCACGAATAATTTTCAATATGTTCCTCGTAAAACACAAGAATATACTTTGGGGTCCCATGAAGATGTTCTGAAAGACTTGACACCTCTGTACTTAGCAAATCGCTTTCGAGCAGGAACATCCAGTGGGGTATCCACTTCATCTGGAAATTCTGAATTGTAATAAAAAGCCATTAGAAAACAATCTTAATGATAGAGAATAACTCTCACTGCAGAAAAAGACTAAACTAAAATTTCAAAAACCTAAAGGGACATAACCACCCATATCATCCTGGGATAACACAATAATGTATTCTAATATTTCTTTAAACAAAAGGTTCATGGAACTCCGTTATCCAACAAAGCATCGCAATGCACGACTGTGATAATTTAAAAATCAAAGTTAAATCCACATCTCTAATATACAAAGGATCAAACTGTTCTTAGATGTCACACGCGCACACAACCTACAGTTGCATCTCCAATATTGTCTATATATCCAAGCGACTCCACGGAGTATGTACACAATTAACTCGTACCAAGCAAACTATTACATTAGAGCTGTGAAACAACACAAAAATTTAGAAAAGTACCCTCATCTTCAGCATGTTCTTCTTTAATTTTTCGAATTTGTTCCTCTATCTGTTCTTTTGTTAAGTTATCGCCTTCCTGCAACACAATCAGCATTTTAACACAGAGAACACAGAAGTAACTAATGTGAGTGTGCTTAGGAAGGAAAAGTTTAGAAGTAAAATATACTTCCTTCTACTGGAAAATGTAAACTCTATCCTTTCAGACAATTATTCGTTTTACGTTTTTCTAAATATATATGACAAAACTGATGTAACATGTAATATCAGAATATAATAAACACAATGCTAATGGTTTATAAAATAGCAAGCTACTTAAATTTAACAAGGCATCAAAAAGACATAAAATCAAGTAGTGGCACAATTGACTGACACGGCGATGAGGGATACTATGGATTAAATGAAGCTTCGTTAATAGCATATTATTTCAACAAGCGGCATTTTCTTTTTGGATACCAAACTAAAAAGGACCAAGCCTCTCTGTAGCTCATCATAACTCCGCTATGCTAATATGCTATTTCAGCTAATTTAATTTTGATACCAGAAAGGCGTATTACTTCAGGCTGACACATTAGCAGGTGGGATAGATATGTATCAAATACTCACCATCATCACAGAATCAGTTTCAGTTTCTTCGTCGGATTCTCTCAAAAATAGTGAACCCTGGTCATCGTCAAGCTCAAAGTCGACCTTGTGCTTCTGAACAGGAAAACCTCTCTCTAGATCATCCAATACCATACCCTCGTCTCCATCCTCATCACTGTCACCATCATCAGCATCAGAATCGTCCACAATCCAAGCAGCCTGCAAAATTTTGAGAACAATAATCACAGTGAAGACATATTAACTTAAGATAACTCAGTGTCAAAATAACAAAGCACAGATTAAAGAATGTAAAGAGAGAAAGAAGCTTTATAAGAATAGAGACGAGGACCACACCTGGTAGTCAGAGGTGCCCCAGGGAAGTTTCTTCTTTTTCTGTTTTCTCTCCTTGTGGTTTTTATCAGCTTCATCCATTTCTGCCTCCGTTGGCCATGTCTAATGAAAGTAAACTCGAAAATATCAATAACTTTATATGATCTACAATAAGCTATTTAGGTTAGAAGGATTCTGGCATAGCATATTATCTTGTAGATAACACAAATAATTTACAAATGACCAAGAAAAGCAATATTGTCACACGAGGTGTGAGTTTGAAGGGAACAAACTAAAATCTCATCAAAGTAGGCCCTGAATTGCATGAAACTACTACTAATCAAGGTTTCAATTTTATTGTCTAGATGCTGAATATAAAAGGCAAAAGAAATGATATTAACCTGTTCTCCAGCCAGTGGATCAGGGGCATTCTCGACAAGTAGAGACTCTTGTTTCATCGGATCTGGGGTAAAGCAATGCAAGACCTGCATAAATTTAAAGAAACAGTACAATTAACATACAAAAGAACCATCAAATTGTGTCATGAAAAGTATACAGGATGGTCTCGATAATACAGGTATGTCTACATAATGGTTGTAATCAAACTTTTCAGGCGTGGAAAAGAGGTGCTAAACTAAGAAGTTCATAAACTTAGCAGACAGTGAAATGCATATGAGCAGACTTCTCCCCCACCCTTCCACACAAGAAAATAGAAAACCATAAAAGAGAGAAAAATTAAAAAAAAAAATTGCAATACTAAAGACGAAATGGAAAACGAAGGACTCAAAGAAAGATGGGTCCCAGAATGGAGTTTGTCATCTCATGTTTAGTAGAAAAGAGAGTCTTTATCTACTTTATTATGTTTGAGTTCAGCATTCAATTTCCTTTTCCCAACTCACTCATTTAGAAGGGACATTCTAGAACTATGGCCATCTAGGTAAAGCAATCAGGTTCAATATTTTGTGTGTCAAAAACCAAATCCAGCTTCAACATAGTCGAAAAGCCAGTTTCTTAGTAAAACTATCCAAGCTTAATAAAGATGTTCAACATTGCATCATACATTGGAAAAAATATTTGGACCTTGCCATTTCATTCAGCAATCAGCAAAATAAGGACTATAAAAGTATTGTGGATGAGAAACCTCAATTATAAACATATTATAGTTGTATCAGGCGATGCACCTTATAAGACACAACATATTTTCATAGTCCAAGTGATGTTGAGTAAGAAAGAGAGAAGAGAAGACGACTTAGAGAATTGGGAGAATTTAGTGGTATGCTGTATATATCAAATTAATTGTCGTATTTAGAGATACTAGTCCTATTCATGCTCAAAAATTTCCAAGGAAATTAAAAGTTAAAGTAACAGTATGGAAAATTGGCTGACTTAAACTAAAAACTGTGGTAAGAAAATAAATTAAATTCGTTACTTATTTACAAGCCATAAGTAAGTGCATAATTTTGGCATGTCTGCAATAAAATCTCCACCACCAAGACTACTTGAGGCTTTTCATAAATATAATCTTGGAGACACGATAATTAAACAGAAAGTAACTTTCAAATAAATAACATGTTGCAAAAGACAGGGTAGATGGCAGTGAGTCAGTGAGTGCATTTCATTTTTCTGATGAGTAGTTCTTTATTTAAATACATATATCCTGCTAATATTGGGCAATATGGGGGACATTGCTAACCTGTACATTTGTGTCATCTGATTCCATAAAGTCCTCTCCTTTCCTTGCATTCAGAGGGCACGGATCTTTAAGATGTTCAATTTTGGACAACTGGAAGTCCCCAGCAC
Source organism: Fraxinus xanthoxyloides (assembly GCA_903798325.1). Classification (NCBI taxonomy): domain Eukaryota; kingdom Viridiplantae; phylum Streptophyta; class Magnoliopsida; order Lamiales; family Oleaceae; genus Fraxinus; species Fraxinus xanthoxyloides. Next base: position 8,860 of record CAIGRL010195365.1, on the reverse strand, counting down.
CAGCAACGTGAACCTGATCCAAGACTATTTAGACACTGAACAGTTTTCTTAGTTACAGATCAATAAAAAGGACTAAAGATACTACCAGCTGATTCACTGAGAAGCCATGAGCACGTATATATCCAGTGAGGAGAAGGGTACATTTTCCTGAATCGCTGTCATCGGCTGCAATATCAACCTGTAACGCAACAATGATTCGCGCGTGAAATTAGTGCTCTCTTCTGGTGCGTTCCATGCACACGAATGAAATAACACAAAACAGAATATGTAGGCTTGCTCGTTCTGCAATTCCTTTCAGCACTGCAATGAAGTACAACATACGTATCGAACTTTAAGAGTTCCCTAAGTGTTATTGATATCCTTTTGCCTGCAGTCTATGTTGCTACATTTGAGCAGGTCACAGATGGTAAGTAGTCACTTTTGAATTTGGAGAAGATTTTCAGGTCTTGAAGCAAGTGTAAATAAAGGTCTAGATTAGGGCCCCAAGATTCATCGACACAGGATAACTTGGTCTCAAATCTTATCCTTGAGTGAGCATTCTTATCCATGCGCCCCAAGTTCCATAGACACAAGATAACTAGGTCCAAACATCAATGAGCTTAACGCAAGTTACAATAGGTTAAATATCAATATATATAATGGTGCTCCATTTAAAATCAAACATCAATGGGAAGGAATGATTGGAAGTTAGTAATCTGAGATCTGACAACAAAATTCCTTATGACGTTTCACAGAATGTAGTTCAATGGTCAATTATTATACCTTTTGGGACATAAGGTAAGGCCGCTGGTTTCTCCAATGTGGAACTGTAAGCCTTTGCTCCTTGAAAAGCCGCATAAACTGGGAGACATGAAAGATGAAGATAAATGCTTTAAAAATTAGATCATGTGATTTCAAGAAGAAAATGTTTAATGGAAGTCGGAAGACGTATTAAATTACTCCATTTTAGAGCTGAACCCAAAAATCAAAAGGCTCTAATCAAATATGAGTAATGAACCACCTTATGCAACTCGTCCTTTGTGTCTGCCAGGTAAAACTCACAATCCTCTGGAAATTCAGAAGCAAGGCTAGAAGTGCACATTTTCTTCAAGTCATTTTTCTTCTTCAAATCGTCAGGTAGATCCTAAAGACATGCAAGACTTTTTCATTAATATCTTTTCAATAAAAATATAAAAACAGGTAACTTGAAAGAATACAAGAGAACGGAGAAAATTCTTACACGGATCAGCACCACAGTGCTTGGTAGGCCAAGAGTTCTGAACAGGGAAAGGCATTGAGATCCAAATGAATCAACAAAATGACCATTACCATCTTCAAATAAAGAGGTCGGAGATGCTACGAAAGCGATCAAATCAGCAACCTACAAAAAGAAGTGTCATCAACACCGAGAAGGAGCTCGGGAGAGGCATATGATCCATCCATAAGTAAGCAAACACAGTCGTAAAACTCCAACCAAAAAGCAAAGTACCTTGGCCATTTCCATGCATGTCAATATATCACCATGAGGAGCCTTCAAGACCTATCGGAAAATTTCAGTTAGATATTTTCCAACTTTCCGTGAAGAACAAAAGATTGGCAATCAACTACATAGATTCTCCAATCAATAGAACATATGAAGTATCCCATCTGCGTCGTACTGTTGTCTAAAACTCATCACAAACTAACAAGCTAAAAGCTAAGGATGGATTTAATTAAAAATATACTTCCAAACATTGATTCAAAAACGTTAAAACAAAATTCTTCTATCAAGTTAAATTGAGAAAGATTTACAGTCTTTAACTTTATCCGTCACTTTCTTCTAAATTCCAACTCAGCAACCTTTATTAAAATGAAGTTGCTAAAGATGTTAACAGTGCTCTAGCCTGTTATCTAACAATTCACTGGGCCAATACATAAACATTTCAATGCCACCACACATCTATAGATCATCAATACAGGCAAGACTCTTTAAATTCGTTAAAAGGGACAAGCAAAGTGATAATAACAGAAAGCAAATGGACTAACTCAAAACAATTGACCAGGCTTTCTAAATTAGTGGAAGGAAAAAACATGGTGATAATAACAGAAAGCAACTAGACTAACTCAACAATTGACATCAAAATTTACACACGAGGTAAATTAACCATTTAAGAGCTTACCGTGGCTCTCAGCTTGTACTCCACAGAAGCTACAGCTGGAAAAACAGTATTATTTCCCTCCCCGGTCAACAATGCCACAATATCTTCTTCAATGGCATTCAAGTTCACAGAAGCCGAAAGACCAAAAAGTACCTGCAATATTATTTAGAAGTAAAAAAAATTAAATTTTAATTTCTTTTCTCTTGCTTATTACATTAGTCATTGGGACGCAACGGAATGGGGCTTACAATAACACGGGGAGGACTTCTCGATCCAGATAATGCCCTCTTCTCTTTCAAAACCGCTGCTCTCTTCTGCTCCCTCATCTACACATTAACGATGTTTTGATCAAAAACCTTATCCAACATTTTTCTTAAAGCAATAATGCTCTATAGTCCGGTAATTATACTCCAAATACACACGTGTACACAACTATACCGGGTAACAAATAGCAACTTAAACAGAGAAAACTATACCATTTTGTTACGCTGCAGGCGAGCAGCTTTGGCTCCTTTGGAAACATTGCGCTCGGATTTTGCAATTTTACTCTTGTCTAACAAAACAATATAAGTATCAGTTTGTAATTCTAAAATATTACAAACCCAAAGCTCTAATAAGTAACAAAAAAAATACCTTTTTGGGAAATTTTATGGAGATTACGGGAAGATTTGGAAGCGAATCTAGTCTTGTGTGGCTTGTTCACTTGAAGCCGAGAACCAGCCATTGCTGTTGCGCGAGAATGGAGTTCAGACCTGTGAAAGCATCGTCTAGACAAAGAATTAGGGTTTAGTGATTACTTTCGCGTGAATTTATATTTTACATACTAAGGTTAATTGTTATTGCAGAAACATCCTCAATCTTTTAAAAATTGCGGAGACTTACTGTAAAGTTTATTATTAGCAAATATTATGACACACATGAGACTCCTTTCTTCTCAAAAACTACATACATGAAATTTGTTTCCAGTATTGTCCGGTCAAGTCGGGAAAAAAAATAAACAGTCCAATTCCAAATTTAACCCTTTCTTGTTTTATCGTGTTTGAGCCCCCATTATTTTGAAGAATGTATTTTAAAATAGTAGATTGATAAATAATGTGTAGTCAAAAAGGAAAGAAAAGTTTTTATTTGCGTATAATATTATTTTAATGAAGAATATGTGATAGGAAGGAAGATAGAAAAAGTGTATTTTGGAAAAAATAGGAATCAAACATGCCCTATATGTGATATTGTTATTAAATGCATTGTTTAGAAAATCGACTTGAACAACGACCCGATCGAATGGTCGAACTGGGGTCGGACCAATTATAATAAATTAAGTAACAAATATACCACAAAATTAAAAAAAATATATGTTATTTTTAAAAATTAATTAATATATGTTGCTAAAAGACTTTTAAACTTGGCTATAATTTTCATTATATCAACAAAAATGAGACGATAAATATAGCTAAAGTTTTAACATTTGATTTATACAGCATTTTAGCCTATGTTTAGGATTCTTTTTTTTATTATTATGAAAGTTACTTTTTAAAATCAAAATTTAATTTTATCCACACAAGTAAAGAAAAAAATAATATATTTTGAGGAACAAATTTTCAAATAAAAATAGCATTTCATTCCCTAAAGTATTCCCAAAAGGTGTTAAAACGCTTGAAGATTTGTAATATTAAGCAATCCCAAATCGAAATTGAGAAAGAAAAAATGTTAAAGAAAGCAATTATAAGATGACAAGTACATGGTAGCAAGACGATGATTTCTGGGCCTACAACCGTTTTGACATTATGTCTCTGTTTGGTACACATTAGAATTTTCATTTTCATTCTTCTACTCATTTTCAAGCACACATTTTTCAATAAAATATATTTTCCATCACATCAATAAATTTTCCTTCTTTTTCAACCACACATTCTCCATCAATCTATTATTTTAGAATACATTTTTTTAAAATAATGTGGCTCAAACACATCATATGCCTAAAATTTTTAGTTTTTTAATTAAAAATGAACTAATTAAACCAGTGGTGGGTCATCGGTTTGCAGCTGAACTTGGCTTTAGGCCGAAATTCTTTCAGTTATTAGTTTAACTCATAATCGAACTAGTTTACTAGCCGGTTCTCGATNACTCAATACATTTTCAATATTCTCTGAATTTCAATAGATTCCCTTTTACGTACTTTTAGCCCCTGTTTGATATACATTAAAATTTTCATTTTCATTCTTCTACTCATTTTCAACCACACATTTTTCAATAAAATATATTTTCCATCACATCAATAAATTTTCCTTCTTTTTCAACCACACATTCTCCATCAATCTATTATTTTAGAATACATTTTTTTAAAATAATGTGGCTCAAACACATCATATGCCTAAAATTTTTAGTTTTTTAATTAAAAATGAACTAATTAAACCAGTGGTGGGTCATCGGTTTGCAGCTGAACTTGGCTTTAGGCCGAAATTCTTTCAGTTATTAGTTTAACTCATAATCGAACTAGTTTACTAGCCGGTTCTCGATTTTTCAGATTGTACATATCAATCCAGTTTGATTTTGATAACATCGATTAAATGAATAGCAATAATGTTATGTGTGTGATGCAGCACAATTCTGTGGCAAATATGACATGAATTTATTATTTATTTGTTTTTGTGTAGCATTTATTTCTTGTTTAAGAACGTCTACCTATTTACAACTATCATCTTAAATGTATAATAGAAAGTATATTTAAATTTAGTGATTAAGGAGCTATTCTCATTGCCATTTTCATCTCATTTTCAATTTTCCAAAACATTAAAACATGTTTACTTACCTATTTTCGAAAACAAATTCTGAAAACAAGTTTAAAATTTACAGAGAAAACAGAAAACGGCAAAAATGTAATTTTGTGTGTTTTTAGTTAAAATCAAGCTAAGATTTTTCAAAACGCGTTTTATGTATTTTCAGTTACGCCATCAACAAAAATCACTGTCATCATCGCCTGCACCACACCACTGCAGCTACCGTATCGCCAAAACCACCGACTGCAAAGTCACGACCGACAACCACAGTAGCAAAAGAAAAACCACTGCCAGCCACCGCTACACCACAACCACAATCGTCGCACAACACTGCCTCAGTCACAACCTCCACCACACTACCGTCGCACACCATGCACACACAGCCACCGCACACCATGCCCACCACCGCCACAGCCACATCTGCGACCCAAAACCACCACACACCACCACCTGTGCCACAACCAACCACCGCATCCAAAAAAATAGACGAAGCAACGATCACACATACAACCATCACTCCTCGTCGCACAGCTCCACCAACAATCGCACATACAACCGCTCGCTGCTCGTCAACGTCGACGGTCACAATCACCACCACCACCTCCAACAACTATCATTTTCTTCAAAATCCCGACCACCACAACCACCAACAAAATCATTTCCCACAAGCTCCATCACCAGAAAGTCACTGGTTGTGTGTGGTCGCCTTCATCACCACCACTCCAAAATCGTCAACAAACAAAGGTCGCACCACTTCACCACCACAACTACCAACAAAACCACCACCGCCTACAGCAACACCAATAAAACCATTGCCATCATCACCATGACCACCACCTGAACAAGCACCGCCATCATCACCCACAAATAACCACCAACAAACTACCCATAGAAATCGCCAACCCACCATCAGAAAAACCACTCAGACATCAAAAAAACCACAAACAAACCAACATCGCCGTGGTAAAAAAATCACCAATAAAACATGCGAGTGGTGTGCAGTACTACTACTCATAGAGAGATGCCACACAACGGTGCTACATGTTGCTTCGTGCAATTAGCCGTTGTTGCTTGACAGTGAAGATGAATCACCAGAGATCTGCGCGCCACCACAGATCATTCCAAAGTGATAAAAGAAAATGGAGAGAGAGAGAGAGAGGTGATTAGAGTTTTAGAGTTAAAATCGGGTTGGTTAGGTTAACGGTGGGGGCTCGGTCTGTAAATTAAGTTAATTTTAAGATATTATTATTAATATGAAAATTTATAATTATCATCTGATTTTTGTATAAACAAACTTTAGATATGGATGTATGTAATTTCCACATCCAATAATGCTCTGTATTTTTCTCTTCATTTTACTTTTTCTGGGTAATTGGCGTAAAGCACTCCTAAACTTTATCTTTATTGTGGAATACCCAATACCATTCAAGATTTACGAAAAACCTTCATAGATGACTTTTATATGCAGAAAAACCCATACTGTCTAAATCCATTGCTAGAGTCATTAAATCCACTTGAAGAGGGCCAAAATTAAAAATGATTAATTGTGGTTGTTCCGAACTTTTTCTTTTTACGAAAATTATACCCAAACCTCTTCTTTATACCATCCACAATCCCAAACTTTTAAAAATTTATCTCCTTCCTCTCCCACCCTTAAATCAAATCATACCAATACCATCACTTGACATCGCCACATATTCGTGCCAAACCTGCAAGTGTATGGAATCATTGACAAGTAATACATAATGAATTAATAGTTACCATCACACAGGAAATAAATTCAATTCAAATATACTAGTTATTAATTAGATTCAAAGTGAGCCAACAAAAGAGATTTGTTGTTGATAATTATTACGAAAGATTGTAAAATTCGAGTTTTTCATTTATATGAAATGAGTGTATTGGATTACGAATCGACCTATTATTATATATTTCAATTCTCAATTATGTAACTAGTATTATTCATGTATTCTTGACAATCGATAATTCTATTGTTTTTAATTCTCTTTTACATGACAAATTATATTTATTATAGTCATGATCTGAATCTATTCATAGTCCGAATTTGAATGAATAGAACATATTCAATTTCACAATTATCTCAAAGATTACATATGTGAAGGACATTATTCCCAATATCTATTACATGTATGTTAATCAAGCAATGCTCTAGACATATTGTAAGCCTCACAACACTACAACAAGCAATTATATATTTAATTGGTGATCAAGTAATCAAATAATAAATTTATGTATGCAAGATTGATCAAGAAAAATAAGAATTTAGCTAACTATTTGTATTAAATTAAAAATAAATAATAACATGTTTCATTTTCGTCCAGTACATAAGAAGAACTAGTCTAACATGTTTTATGTAAATTATACAAAAATATTAGGAAAAACATCACCTGTAATGAAAAATAATGATCGGAAAGTAAAAAAATCAATTTTTTATTTGTTAATCTTCAACCCGGACTTTACATCTTCAATCTCGTGTTAATTGCATTTGAATCTCATGCTAGCCTCATCCTTACGATGAAAAATTGGGTTTTGATATGTTTCCTCCGTTCTGGCTGTCTCTTGTAGATTAAATAGTAAGTTGAATTTGATTTTCATAAGAATTTGAATCAAACTAGAAAGTTAGGTCATTCAGACCCAGAAATGGCCCCGCGCGTGCGCCATATAATTCACTGCGCACGCAACATTCATTGGTTTTGCTCTCGGTAAATGGAATTTGGACCCACGCGAGCGAGAGAATTGGTCTGTGCGCGTACACCATTATACATTTTTCTATTTGTTGCACTTTGGTCCCTGAATTTCGTTCTTTAGTTTGTTTGGTCCCATTTTTCGTATCTTCTTGATCCTTCATCTTTCAAATTCATCTAATTGACTCAACTTCTTTCCAATAATCAATACTAGGTCTGAATCAACTATTAGCACCTTGCGATTTTGTTCTCAACTTTGGATTAATTCAACTTTAGCCAATTTTCTGCTCATTTTGTCAATCCCATCGTTTTTATTGAAAATATATATGAAATTAAGTATCATTTCATTTAAAATAACAATAATTGCTGGTTTAACAGCACAGATAAGTGTGTGACCACCCACCACCGCTTGTGCAACTACCACTTTACCCATTTCGAGTCCTCGTTCTATTTCTTTTTGTATTGAAGACTGGATCATTGAATGTGACAGCAAAAGATTGGAAGCATAAAAAATTGAAAGTAATACTAGCCTCCTCAATTGAGATTAGACTCGAGGATGATAAATTAAACCCTCGTATCATTTATAATGGTATATCACGTAGAAATTGTCTACATGAAAAATATAATGAGCCAGGTAGGAGCAAAGTCGACTACGAACCTTGCAACTAGGGAATATAAATATGTATATCTAACACATCAAGAGATTAACCTTTCTTAAACGTTAGTTATGGCATAACTTTTACAGTATTTTCCTCCCGATCCATTAATTTTTCTTCTACAACCAAACTTGAGGACGATATATTTTTCAAGTGGGAGAGATTAGTATAGGATATAAAATTTCTTCTTCATGTAGTAGGATTTTATTTCATGTTTAAATTAGAACGTCTAAACTCTTTTATGTTTTAGTTTACTTATATTCCTTAAACTATTAGGATTGGAAAATTATTTTGCGTATATAAATGAAACTTTATGCACTTTTTAAAAATCAAATTCAGTACAATCAAATTTTTTTTTTACAAGTTTCGAGTTTTCAAAATTTCTTCCTGTTTCAAGGAACGCTCTAGTGTGTTAAGTTGAGGTAAGTGAGTGAAGAGAGGACTTTTAAGAAAAAGATTATCTAAGAATGAAACTAACTTGGAATTAAGGGTGTAAGCGGTCCGATTTTACCGGTTTTTGACAAATTTTCAAACCAAACCCTTTAAACCAATTTGAGAAAAACCCAAACCTAAATCAAACCATTTTGAACGGTTTGAAAAAAACTCAA
>CAIGRL010195338.1:0-11711 GCA_903798325.1 Fraxinus xanthoxyloides | reverse complement strand
TCTTTCCACCCTTTTTCCACCCTTGCAATCAAACGGACTCTTAGACTGAATACACCCCCTAAATCAAGGACAAGGAAACAAGAATTTTCTATAACTCGAAGGAGAAGATGAAAATACTCTCCATTTTTGTTCGTTAGTTTTCTCTTATAGAATCAGCACAAGATTGTCTCGCGGTATCTTGTGAACTAGAAACATCATTCTAGTTTTGTAAACAATTGTCTCGCGGTATCTTGTGAACTAGAAACATCATTCTAGTTTTGTAAACAACTCATTAGTTCCCCAAGCCTACTGTCTGCATAGATGATTATTCAAATGGACACTATATCTAGTTGATCAATCATTTTATTTCAAGCTGCGGACTCTAACAGCCACATTTTCTATAGAAAAGATATAGCAAGTCATTGGCATTTACTGCGGGTCATAGTCCACTTGGATCACAAGGCATTATATAATGGAAACTAGGTCATTCTTTTTCTCACTTACTGAGATGCATATAAAACTGAATATGAGGGGTAGATATAAAACAAATGTAAATGACAAAAACATACAAAGAAATAGAAATAACTATTTATCATATTGCACCAACCTGTTACTCAGATATTGCAAAATAAGATTGATTACTCTGTCTGGTAAATAGCCACCAACACGAATTACATTCAATAAATTTAGGTGGCATTCCAAAATTTTTCCTGCATAATTTTTCTGGAACATTTGTGCAAAAGCTTTGTTGTCTGGGTTCTGAAGTTTCAAGTCTCCAAAGCTGTGAAAAAGCAAAGATACAAAATGACAATCACAGTCAGAGCCATACTTGGACAAGTACGGATCTAAAAAGAACAGAATCGAGTACATAACTATTAAACCTACCGTGTGTAAAGGCGGTTCAATATGTGGACAGTCCACTTTTTCACCTTCCACCATCCCCATGATTTCCTTAGGTCCGGATCAGCTGGTTGGCCTTCCAATGGGACAGGCCTCTCCAAGACATTCAAGAAAAGAACCATCCACGCATTAAACACAGTTGAATCAAACAATAGCTTTGGAATCTCCAACTGAAAGACACAGAATAGCAAAAATAAGTTTAACAAAACAAATACTCTATGTTTTGCAGTAACCAGATTTCAAACTTATGAATTGTGGTGTGTGCCAATGAAATTGATTCGTGAAGAGATGAAAACAAGAAGCATGGCAATTATTTTCACGTTTTATCAAACAGACACCAACAATAAGGCATGGCTTGCAACACCACGGAAAGTTTTCTGGTAAATTAGTTTATTTCTATATGGATTTTGAGAGAAACAAACAGCAGTACGCTACCATATGCCACTCAATACATTTTCCTCCTCCGGGAATCCAGTAAATGATGAAAGAAAGAAAAATTCATGGAAGACAAGTTTTGAAAATTCACAAACATCAACATACATAGATAGAAGACCAGAATATTTTGCAAATTAGCTTGATCAAATCTGCAACTTCAATTGAAGGATTTGATATCTGTACAAGCCGGTTAAAAATGTTCAGCAGATGGGGAAATGTTTCCTCAACAATATGATGAACCGGCGTTCTCTCCTCATCTGATTTAAACCTGCCAAGGCAAAAAATCAAAAGAAATTACTTCATTAGCTATTGTAAGTATGGAACAATTTAGGAAGGCGTTGACTGGTACATTTCTTTTCTTAGAATCAAACGACCGAATAAATCTTCTCTTCTTTTTCTTTATCCAAAATATAAAAAAGAATTCCAGAACAAATTGGGAATACCATAAATGTTTGTGTGCGGATGCTATGAAAAAATAAAGAAAACAGTAATATGCATTCAACTCTTTTTTTCCTTTTTATTCCCTAGATTGATAGAAGGATTTGACGACATATGAAAAACCAGGCTGATGACGACAATTGGCAACAACAAGTATCAAAACGGACTGAAGACAACAAGCAGGCAAGGCACAGTAGATGCTGTACACGTGTATATGTTTGTTTAGTCTGAAGTATTAGCATGGAAGACACAGCAGAAGCACTATAACAGTCTTGTAGCTATGCAGTAAGCACAGTAGACAACCAACCATAACAGCACAATTAGCTGAAGCATTCACGATTATTCGAAACACTTTAGCATTGAACTGTTTTGTTTTGCCAACTACTAAAGACAACAGGTCAAAGTATAGAATGTTGCAACTTTGCTTACGTGGGCGAAAAATTGAATGAGGAAAAACATTCCTACGTCACCAAAACTAATTTTTCTCATGGTGGGGAGGATATGAAAAAGAAATTGTGTGTCTGTGTATGTATATGAACACATGATCATATATTGCACATTCCTTTCGGTCTTGACAAGAGACCTTACTTTTCGAGGGCTTGAATTGCATAATGGAAAAGTCACTCAAATATGAGAATATATGGAATACAATTTAATGAGGAACATTCCATTTATTATAACTATCGAAGTAAAAAGAACAGACTACAGAAAGAATAAAAGCTGATCAGCCGTTACAGAAATTGCAGAAATACAATGAAGAGTACAAAGTGCAAAATAAGACTTGGCAGCACTTAATTCCAACCGTAGAACAGTAAAGATGAGTTATTGGACTGCCTTCTGTCCTTGGGACACATCCATATAATTATTCCGCATAGGCATGATTCTTAATTTTTTTTAAACAGGCATGGTTCTTATTTATTAGTAAAAAAAGTTGACCGTGAAATTCTAGTTAACAGGCAAAAGATGACAAGTTTAAGATGGATGCCCATTTCTGTGAACTTACTCATATTTTCTGGAAAGAATCCTTAAGACAAACAATGATCCATAAACTTGCTGATCCTGCAAATTATGCTTCACCCAATGCAAAAGAGTCGGCCATTGCTCCGGATAGTCAGCATGAATAATAGTTTTCAAGCACTCTCCCAGCTGTACCCTGTTTACAAACAAAAGAAATTTAAAAAGTTTAGTTAAAGCTATTGAATGTGTAATAAATGATACAAGTACCTATGGTAGAGAGAGACAACGGACATGTGGTATACAACAACACGTGTCTTGTCGCATAAAAGAGAAATATATTTCAGACGCACAAGGCAAGTAGGCACTAACTAATACGATGATATTCAATATCCAAATCGATACTATCATTGGCAAATTGGAGTAAATACGAGTAAATAAAATTACTTACCTCAAAAGCGGAGGAACTTGGGCAACAAAATTGAGAATGTTCTGCCTCACCATTTCCTTATCACTCAGTGAGATCTTTGATTGCTCGCCTATTATGACATAAAACATTAACTTGTATACGAAAGCCTGCAAATGATATTTCTACCACATTTTTTGACTGGCACGCCATACAAGTAAATAAAATTGGTATTTAGCATTTCAGTCTGTATTTCCTTTCAAACTCAACACAAAAGCTTCCCAGAGTGGTTTAAAATGTAAATGCTTGATCACACTGTAGAAGAGAGAATCACACAAATAGTTTTGACAGCTTTGTGAATTGAATATCCGAATTCTCTAGATTGCAAACAAAATTCATAACTTGCAAACTGATAACAATTCCTATACCAGATGGATGATTAAATCACAAGAATACTCACCGGGATCATGAGGCGACCAGTTTTTGGCGATGAAATTCTTAAAATGGATGCTGGCCACTTGCCGGATTGCCATGTCAACGTTCCCATCTACGATGATCTGAAGCAGCCTCACCAAATGCTGAGGTGCATATTGAAACTGCACAACCATTCAAAAAGCAACCAATTTCATATCCAACCATTTCAAAATCCAATAACTCATAAAAAAAATTGAATAAAAACCACTCAATCCATAGCCCAAGAAATACAATTTCCTTTATTTTGATATTTACAACTTCCTTGCTATAGTAAGAACCAATTCCCTCAACTGATCGAGCTACATCCATTTTTAGAAGGAAAAAAAAAAAGAACCAAAGAAAAACAAAAGACGAAGATTTTGATTCATTAAAGAAAATAATAGCACAGTACCTGATTGAGACTTTCTTCAGCAGCTTTGCGTTCACTTGGATTGGGGCTGAGTGCACCTTGCAAAATTAGAGCTAAACTCGGAAGATCCATGAAGTATTTCAAAAAAATATATATATATTATTTATGCGTGAAATGAATCTAAAAGGCTGAAAACAGATTGAGATGGAATTTACTTTCTCTCTCTAGGATTTAGAGAGAGAGAGAGAGGAGGACGAAGTGTGGAGAGTCGAAGAACAGCGAAGAATGGGTGTCTTAAATGGTTAGGGTTTAGGAGAGAGTAAAAACTAGAGGATAGTGTGTGTAAAGATTAGAGAGAGATGGAAAATTTTAGCTGAGGTCACTCAACTTCCAGCAAAATCTGAATTTGATTCTAAACTTTACTTATATCCATTAAGGTACTAAGCTACGAAATGATTAAAAATTTCACCGTTTTGCAACCTTGTGTCTCCCAAATTGAAAGGTGATTAATTGGCGGTCATAAAGCAACTATAATCGCTAGACTTATAACTATGTCACGTCGTAGTGTGAAATAAAAAATGTCTTTTTAAAATTTAGATTTAAATAATAATCAACACGTTATTTTTCATATTTTTTAAAGCCTTAAATATGTTAATTGCTCTCTAGTACCCCCTCTTCCATGTCTAGAAGATGTGAAAAGCCTTTTAAAATCAATTATTATATTCCCTTCTTCCCACATCATATTTCCTTATTTTGTCCTTGTACATTTGAACTCCTAAGAAAATCGAAAGAACTCTTATATTGACATTATGCTTCGATTTGAAGCATGTGAAAGTTGTTGTTGTATATTTTGCCCCATTCGCAAAAAGATACATCTTTTGAAAATACTTTTACGCATATATGTCGCATGCTTCATAAATTACAAGGCAAAATATAATAATGACTATGAACCTTCTACATAACCTCGTGAAAAACACATTCCAACATGCTCTTCTTCATGGACAAGTAGCTTGGTAAATATATCTTTTTTTTTCTCATATGTACATATGTGTGAACAATACATGAATCTAAAAAAAATACAATATATTTATAAGCAAAAACATTATCATAGCCTTTATCTTATCATTTTTGTTCCATTGTGTCACCTTACTACTATGTGGAATGGGAGTTGCAGCGTGATTGCCAACTGACTAATTTTTGTTACTTTAGGATTCGTATGATGATATATAACAGGCTAATGAAACTTAAAAATGAATTTAAGTTAGAGATACAATTGAACATGCTAAAGTTTAGTGGTTCAATTGAGATTATACTAGAAAGTTGAATGACCGTTGAAATAATTTACTTGGATAAAAAAATATTAATAGAAGAGTAAGTAAGTGATTAGCTAAACTAACATGTTTCTACCATTAAGCTGAAGTGGGAGAGAGTGGACGTCACGCGGTATTCGAGGAATATTCGTTTGGTGGTAGATGATTGCGCTCCAGTTTCAATGCAGGCTGTTATACGGGCCATGGAGCATCCAATTGTCCCATTATTCATGGAAGCCAATGTCTTGGAAATCGATTTAGGGTCTGTTTGCAACAATTATTGTAAAGATAATTTTTTTACTGTATAGTTTTTCACTACAATATAAAAGAGGTAAAAAAATTTGGCTTCCATAAACATGATTTCTCGTCATCGTCAAAAATGCTTGTTTTTTCCTTCACATATCTCCTCCTCTTCACGCAACACATCACATCTTCTATTTTTACAAGCGGTTAACTTCATCCATACCCTCATCATTCATCAATCCACCACCATTTATTCACAACAATCGAATTGTTGTGTCCATGGCTTTACTTTCAATACCTTCGCTACACATTCTCTTACATTGCTTACTTCAGATAGTAACATATTTGTATTAGATTTTCCCCCTTTCTTAATGTCATTTACATTCCACCCATAGAATTCCAATTTTCATCTCGATTCCGAATCCGATTTCAAAATCACGCAAAAATTCGATTCATCATCGATGATGAACTGAAAATCCATCAATTGTTCCTTCACATTTTACCGTAATATTTGGTGGGTACTCTAGAATTCCAATTTCAACGGAAACTTCGATTTCGTTCCAATTTTAATTTCTTGTTAATTTTACTTGTGTGTTTTTCTTTTTATGTTATAATTTAAAATGGTTCCAGAATGCAGACACTAATGAGGTTGCAGTAGAAGAGACCGTGGCAGAAGATGAGACTAAAGAAGTTACACCCAAAGATGCCGTGGAAGAAAAAGTAGAGGTTGAAACTCCCAAGGATGATGCTATTGAGGAGACTAAAGAAGAAGCCCCTGAATGCAAAGATGCACCAGAGAGGGAAGCAGTTACGGAGGAGGAGAAACTGGTAGAAGTAGTGGTGCCGACAGCGAAAGAGGAGTGAGGAGTATGCTTATGCAAGGTGGAACTGGAGAAGGTGTTGTAGTATTAGGGTTATTTTATCCCGCATGTCAAAGTTGGTTAATTAAGTTCATTTTCTATTGTTTTCTTCACTTTTTATTTACATATTATGAGTTTAAGATTTTAGTGTTTTGTATCGGGTTTTAAAGCAAAAATAATATTAGTATGTTGGGTCCAAGTCTTATATTGTGATGCATAATGAAGTGTTTAACTGAGTATGGGTTTCTTATGGAAATGATCCTTAGATTTGAATAACATAATTATAAATTATGTTGATTAAATGGTATTTCTCTTTTTTATTGAGTAATAACTCCCTGTGAGAACTTCCCCTCTATCTCATATCACCATAATTAAGGAGACCTTACAATAAAATTGATGAATAATAAACAATTCTTGTGTTCTTAAGAGACCTTACAGTAAAATTCCAGTATTTATCAGTTCAGTCAATGATCCAACCTTAAGCAATTCCTTCATCGGCAATATATATTTGAAACACGCATTTGAAAATGCATCATCCTGTAAGTAAACGATAACACAATATTTGTTTTAAACTCTTGCATGAATATTATGAAACATATAAACATCGATGCAACCCCTGAACTACGAAAAAGCACGGCAGAGGGATCAGCATATCACCTTTCAAGAAAATTGATTTCTAAACGCAAGTGAACTTTCAGAATTCATGACTTCTCATTGATTAACTTTAAACGATATCAATATTTGACGAGGGACACCAAAAATTTCAATATTAATTAAAGAGAACACAATGGCAGCATTTCAAACTCATTGTTGTATATGATAAAATGCTGGCTCTAGAAGGAAAAAAAATTGTCTACGTGCCCCCATGAGGGACGCTTCCCCCTCGACCCCGCGACTTGACCAGTCAATTCGATCACCCCTTGGACATTTTCTCGAGACCCCACAAGGAGCGCTGCCTCCTCAACCCCCGCAACCCGACAATCGATCACCGTAGAGGGTGTTGCCCCCGAGCCCCCATGAGGGCTCTACCCCCTAGACCCAGCCGGGGGTGTTACCCCCAAACCTCAAGAAGGGCTCTGCACATGTGTGCTTTAATGTCGTTGTACTAATAATAGTTAATGTCATACTTCTTGTGAGTCGATATTCATCTGTTTTGGTGCTTTACTCAATCTGCAAAAGTTTCTCGATAATCTCATGATTGAAATATTAGAACTGTGTCAAAATGTTATTTTCCTTTTTTGAATTAGTAAACAATTTTGTCAGATTATATTGATATTTCATGTAATGTATTGAGTTTCAAATACAGTTTTTCATATTCCCAAGGTTGAATCAAGATACAATATTTTTTTTTTTTTAAACATAAACTCATATTATAAATGGATTGTATCTGATAAGGATTCTCAAATAGGTTTCTATTTGTATGTATATAATTTGTATGTCAACTTTTATAAATTTATTCTTTATTTTGTTACACTTATTTTTAACATTATCACCTCCACTAGTAGTAGTAGTAGTAGTAAAAATTTTAATAAAAGTCATTAAAATAAGAGTTTCGTTAAATGTAAATTATAATTTTTCGTAAAAGTTCAGTTAAGGTTCGTTTGATTGCAAGAATGAAATTTGGATGGAAATAAAATGAGTTTCATAAAATTGAATTGTCTAGAACTTATTTTATTGAGAATTGTCAATTAATCGTGTTTGATTGGTATAATTTTCCACTGGAAAATAATGAAATTTTGGATCTATTGACGTTCGTTTGGCTTTGTTTTTTAATGGAAATTGTCAACTGAATGAAGTTTTTTCACAATTGATGATAGAATTTTTTTCTATCGTAAAAAAAAACAAAACAAAACAAAACAAAAATCTGAAAAACCATTTTCCCACCAAAGTGGTGGGAAAACCAACTCAATGAAACATCGAAAAAGGGGTCACGTGGGGGTTGGGTAGAAAACCATTTGTCAATAAAATTTTGCCCATCAAATAAGCAAAAATGTGAAAATGGAAAACCAATTCTCAGTTCCATGAAAAATATATACCATCAGGGCCTTAGAACTTCTTAGAGAAGGGTAAAATTTGGGATTTTCTTCTTTAAAACAGCTTTTTAAATTAGATTTTCTTATCAATAAAGTACTATTTAACTTTGATGTGGTTATTATCGTTTCACCCCGAGCACGATGATTAATGTGGGACCCCTCTCCCAATTTGGGGGAGCCCAGTCCTCGGGATGCCTCGAGGATTTGCCTCCCAAATTGGCTCCGAAGGCACGTCGATAGTCCTCGGGATATATATGTGCTCGGGATATTAACTTGGCCGCTGTCAATGCTCTCCGCGATCAAGCGTCACTGGTCCTCGTCCAGGAAGGTGTCCTAACCTTACCCAATTTTCGTTGTTTACGAATTCTATGTCAACAAGGAATCTGTCCGTACAAGTGCTCCAAGTATGGAAGGAGACTTACATATCTCCACATTATCTCCTAGAAATATGTCATTTTTCATCTGTTACTCAGGTACATGTTTTTTACATGTATTCTCAGCATATATCTTCTTTCTCTATTCTCTTTCTAACTTAAGCATAGGAGGGGCGACAAGAACACACATCGACTCCTTTGTTTTAGGTACCCAGAAGATCTCGTTCGTTCTCTTTCTCAATCGTCAAGCTCGGAATCAACATGTGCGATTTTTTGGTAGCATCAAACTTTATTCAAACAACCAATATTCAAAATAAAAGCATTTTTGACTTCCAGAAGTGTTATTAGGCTTTGAGAATGCCCTTCAAAACACACTCTTAGGGTTTGCTTGGGAGTTTAGGTGTACAGGTTGTGAGCATTTTTTAAAATATCAATTTTGAATGCTTATGAATGGCCGATTATGAATTGTCTTAGTAATGATTTTTAAAACGGTCAAACCTATGCTTGGAGTTTTGCAAAGGCCACATAACAAGGCATCAAAAAATCAAACAACCAAAAAGTAAAACTTGCAGAAAATAAAGATTAGACACAAGAGATTTATATCGGCCTAAGCCCCGGAGATTCGACGACCACTTCTAAAGCCTACATCCCTGATTGAGCATCCAAGAATTGGATATTCGCTTGACTGTACTAAATAGCCCAAAATGGCAATAAAAGTTACAGGTCACTTCTTCCAACACAACAGAAAAGTACAAGATACTTATCTCTTAAACAATAATTTCAGATCTACAAATAATCACTCAAGAAATTTCAACTCGCTTACTGGAAATCCCTTATTCTTACAGTAATCACTCAAAAAATACAGATTTCAGAGGCTAAAATATAATGATCTTAGTTTTATAAGTTCACGAAGAGAAATGAAAACCACGAAGCAAGCCCTAATTTTAAGAGAATGAACAAGGAAAACACTCTCGGAAGAACCCAGAAGTTAGAATATTCATCAAAGTCAACACAAAAATGAAACTGTGTGTATGTATATCTCTCATCAACAATGCCAAGATCAAAAGACAGAAAATACACATATGTCATCATCTCATTAAAAACGTTCCAAACTTATAAAGACGTGATTCGATAACACGACTTTGACCAAAATTTGGGAGCACATCACAAATCACGGGTTTGAACCTCAACAAGTTTATTATCCACTGATTCTAAAAACTTTTTAAAAAAGTGAAGTTACATATATGTTCCTTAATGAAATTTTGAGTTTTTGGTTTCTCGTATGAGATTTTTTTACTTAAAAGTGAAATTTTATTTACATGTAATTTTTTTACAAAAAGTTAATATTTAACTTAAAAGGTTAAATAAAGTAAAATATTTATGTTAGTATTTTTTAGTTATATACAAACTTTATAATTTTAAGTTAATTTTGTACTTCTAAATAAACATAAGCGAATTTTTTACTTATAAGTAACTTTTATATTTTATAAGTGAATTTTTATCTTATCAACAAGATTTTTAAACAAAAATAACTTTTTATCTTATAGATAATATTTTACTTTTAACTATTTTTTTAATTATAATATAATGTTTTTGCTTATAAATAATTTGTTTACTTATTGTATTTTTATTTATAAGTTAGTATTAAGAAAAATGTCTTGTTGGAAGTCATTATTTTATAAAGGGTAAAATGAGAAGAGAATTTGAAAAGGACCAAAAACCATCGATTTGGTGAGTTGGAGAACTGGTCAAAATTATATTACATCGTTTATGGGTGATTTTTAAACAATCCAAAGTTGATGTCCAAAAAATTTAGCAAGCACTGATTCGTTCAATCCCTCATGAACGTTAACATTGAAAATCGGGTCGAAATCCAGTGAAAATAAAACTCTCAAACAGACTTAATATACTAGACTAGAATCGAGATACAATTAGCAGTCCAAATAATTAAACAAATTATTAATTTCGCGAGATAAATAGACGGTTATAATTAAGAAAATGATTACAATAATTACTTACTTAAAAACTTAAACGAATAATTTATCCCCTAAATATTTAAGAAGCATGAAATGACTAATATAATATAATTGAACGAGAATAAAGCGTTGTTGTTGTTGTTGTTGTTATTATTATTATTATAGATTCATAAAGTTCTTAACACGACTTGGTTTCACGCATGAGCTCACCAAATAATATTGTGACTCGACTTCTTTTATGCTAATAAAATTCAAATTACGATTAATAGATTTAGATAGTTTAGAGATGGTTTCAGGATCGGATTACAAGTCGGACTAATGTGCAAAAAAAAATTGCACAAATAAAGTTTTTCATGAGATTTTTTTTTTTACACTAAAAAAAATAATGGGCTAGGGACTGGACAATGCTACAGCCTGGCCAATCCCCCTAAATCCGTCTCTAGATAGCTTGATCATGATAAAATTATTTGCAATTCGCATGATACTTGGTTGTCACAGCAAAAGTGCACAACACCTCGTGATTTAAATCACAGCACTTTGTGTAATTCTATTTAACACCAATATTGTTATAATATCAATTTATATGGTATTGAGTGTCATGATTTCATTAAATCATATGAACAATTAAACGAGTATCGTGATTTTACCTTTCATTGAACGCATTAAATTACGGCATTTAGACTGGTGTTCTAATATTATTCTTACGGTTTACATGGAGCATGACCAATAACACTGCACAATCATGAAACTCGAATAGGATAAAATGATAAAGCATTATTTGAACCCACTCAATAGAGTCTAGTCAGAAAATCAAGAATGTTGGTCTAAGGGAGATGTGAAAAATGCAATTACTGCAGTTACGAATTACTTAGGGGTTGTTATCTTTGTGTATCACTTTTGTGTTTTGAGTTTTGAATTCATTTTGAATTTTGTGTTTTGAGTGTCTATTTTGAGATTGTTGAAAATGTGTTCTTTTTATC
>CAIGRL010195320.1:0-10166 GCA_903798325.1 Fraxinus xanthoxyloides | reverse complement strand
AGACGGGGCGGGTTCGGGGCACGGGCTTGCCCCATTTTCTGCCCCGTTTATTATTATTTTTTTTTCAAAAATTTCTAGTTAACTATTTTTCCTTTAATTTGTAATTAATTATTTTCTTTTTATTCTTTATACGGCGGGTTAGGGGCACTTCAGGGCGGGGCACCCCCTCTCCACCCCGCCCTACCAACCCGTCGGGGCAGTTTTTTCGTCCCATTCGGAGCGGGGCGGGGCGGATTTTTTTGACATCACTAGTGCATAGTTCGAAGGCTAATCATGCAATTTTCAAGGTTGATCGTACCAATGGTTGTCCAACTTTTCTCTACTAGTTCTCGTTCTAGATATTGGAATATGAAATTCATCTCAAAAACTCACGCATCATACGCAAACATCTGACATGGATGCATGAGAACCACTTATCATGATCGAGCATCAGGATTCTCCGATAAGATGGAACTTATCCAGTTCAAGAATAATGAGTTTTGTTGTTCCTATCTCGTTTAGATAAGGACTCTATCACTGGAATTATATCTTTATTCAAACACATCAATATTATGAATCCAATCAAGTTTCAACTTCTAACCATGATATGACTCTTAGGGATTTGAATAACTTAATTCTATCAGGAATGTACTACCTACTTCTATAAATACAATACCCCAAAGTTGTACACGAGATGTTCAGCAAAGTTTGATGTCAATAAGCTAAACCTGGACAAGTTTACATAAGATAGCAAATTGTGCCATCCTTCAGTTCGTCTCATTCGTGACGAGAATTCCTCGATTATCGGAGGAATCGTGGTGGGGACGTGATACTTGGTCCCAACCCAACTCTTATTTTTTATGTTTTTAAATTAAATTTTGTTAAGAAAAAGTAAATTATAAAATATATTTTAATACCCTCCTAGTCATAGTTGTCAGACTCGACCCGGATTGAGACCCGGGTCAATGGGTTAATGGTTCAAGCGGTGTTTCGATGGTTCAACCGGTGGGTCATTGCATACAAATTTATAAAAAAATATAAATTATAAATTTTTTTAAGGGGCAAAATTAAAATTTTTAATTTATTTTCCAGTAATTATTTAGGTCTATAAAATAAAGTAAAATGTTGGACCAAAGTTTTTTAAAAGAATATTTTTATAAAAGTTATAAATGATTCATTAGTTAGATATAAGTTATTGTACACAAGTACACTAAAGTACTTTGTGTTTAAGTGGCGATGAACCCTTTATCTCTCTTAGAGGTCCAAATTTCAATTATCTTTGATCCCAAAATTTTATAAAATGATTTCAAAACTCAATCAAACCGGTCAATCGGGCCGGGTAAATCACCGGTTAACTCGGTTAAATCCCGATTTTGATCGAGTCAAGTGCATTTCTATCATTTTAATTTGCCCGGCCCGGTCAAGGGTAAGGACTGCCGATTTTAATAACTGTGCTCACAGTCTTGACCTAGCCCATCCCTAAAAAATCAGTGCTCTCACCCTACCCATTCCCTTCCCTAACTTTAAATAATAATGCAATCTATCATCATAATGTTCATCAATCGTCTACGTAGTAGTAGGCCCCTTCATTCATTAATAATGATATCTATCATCGAGCTATCCAGTGGAATAAAATGTATTGGACAATGAATGAGGGAACCTACTATCACCTAAACTGACAACAATCATGATGATAGAGCATTAATCTCAACTTTAAAACTAGTCTCATCTATATAGATTGAAAAATAACCTATCCACTCCCAATCCTTAGTTTTATAGTCTGTGGATTAATTCCCTAAATGGTTACTAAACTTTGCCAAAGGTTTTCATGGGATAACTAAACTTAAAAACTTTCCTAGATGGTCATTGAACTTTGCAAATTGGGACCCCATTGATAGAATGCATAATAACTATTTAATTTGTTATATTTCCTCATAACTTGATGATTACGATTGCTCAAGTTTTAAATATTTGGCCGTATTTTGTGTTTTAAGGGTTATATGAAGGAGTTGGATCAAATTGGACTCAATTTCACAAGTTTTGAAAAGCAAAATTGAAGCTCAAAAGAAAAAGAAAAAGTGCACAATGCTGAAGTGAACGTTACTTAAGGCGTGGGTACGCCTAAGTGACCCGAACGGCCAAAGACTNGATAGAATGCATAATAGCTATTTAATTTGTTATATTTCCTCATATTTTGATGATTACAATCGCTCAAGTTTCTACTTTTGGTTGTATTTTGTGTTTCAATGGTTATATGAAGGAGTTGGATCAAATTGGACTCAATTTCACAAGTTTTGAAAAGCAAAATTGAAGCTCAAAAGAAAAAGAAAAAGTGCACAATGCTGAAGTGAACGTTACTTAAGGCGTGGGTACGCCTAAGTGACCCGAACGGCCAAAGACTAATAGGTGGGATTTTTGTGAAGGAAGGCTTGGAAGACTAAAAGGAATGAGAATGTAATATCTTAAAGGGACCCCTTATGTAATTAGAGGATGTTGTTACATTTGGGGATAATTAGAATTAGACTAGAAATAGGAAGCCAAAATATTATCTTTCCTTATAGATAATCATTCCATAAGGGACTTTGTCTCTTTTAAAAAAGAGGTAGAGCTATACATTTCGGGAAAAGGAAAAAAAATTAGAAAAGATTATTTTTTGTTTTTCCGATTTTTTATGGATTGCTAAATTTCTATTCCAACACAAGGATAATTGAAGTTCTGATTCTTCAAGAATTGTGAGATCGAATTAATTTTCATTGTTCTTATGTTCTTTCTCTATTTATATATCTTCTACGTTTCTTGAAATTATTGTCTTGATTGATTATACAAAGTGCAGGTTGTTTGATTTTCAAAATTATATATCGCCAATTAGAAATCTAAACCCGTAATTGTTTAGATATTCTACCATTAGTGGTAAAATAACATAGTTGATTACAAATAGGTTTTCAATTTATGTTATGGTGATATATAATCTAGCTTAAATGAATCACACTTGTGTAATTTGTTAGAATTTGTAGCATATCTAGAGATTAATGATGTGGGTAAATTAAATCCTAAGATCATGTCTAGGGTTGTTTATTGACGAGATAAATAGTCAAAGAGCGTTTCTTGATTATCGAGAAAGTAAGAAAACATAGGTTATTGGATCGTATCAATGACTATAACCAATTTGGTGAAAGAATAAAGGATTTTATTTTTGCATCAATGATCGATTCTCCGAATCAATTATGAGATTATACATTGGGCTGGATATTTGAGTAATATTGATCTTCTCTATAATTTGCATTCTAGGAAAAATTACTTAAATTTAATTAGTATTAATTCACAACAATCCAAAACCCCCTCTCTTTTTTTTTTTTTATTGTCCTAATCTTTGAAGAATTAAATCTAACCAATCTCTGTCGATACAATCTTGCTCACCCTTTCCACAGTTTATATTTCAAGAGAGCAAGCATTTATTATTTGTTGGATTCAGCACCCATCACTAACCTAACATTGGTTGCAAAATCAAACGATTTTGATGACGTGTCAAACAGAGCAAGTGACATGTCACGTTTGTGTACAATTTGTTTACAAAGTTGAGTTACTACCTAGGGAACCATTGGCAAAGTTCAGTGATCCCATGAGAACATTTGGTAAAGTTCAGTGACCTCGTGAACCTTTGGCAAAGTTCGGTGACCCCATGGAAAACTTTGGAAAAGTTCAATGATCATTTGGGGAAACCATTGGCAAAGTTCATTCATTTTGTTATTAATATTTTGGTAGGATTTTGTTATTTGTTTCGGGTCTGCATAGTTGTTCATTGACATATGCATTCACAAATGCCAACAAATTTATGCATGTTCACCTATGCATTCAAGCTATTGAACTCGTCAAATGATAGATCACTCATAAATTAGTATAGATACAAGGTCTGCGTGTTCGCTTAAGATAGTACGTGAGAGCTTTATGAGGTTGTGCATCTAAGTGTTTCCAATTAATGACATGTGAAATTTAAAGATTTGTCTATTGTGCTTTCAGGTTAACTTAGACAAAATAATTTAACCTGCTGAAGCGAATTGAAGATTATATATTACGAAAAATGGTGACTCAATTGACTTCTAACATTTTGTACCTTATGTGTGTGTTGAATTATTACCCAAGGGTTCTTTTCATCAATATTTATACTTCGTGACCTAATATTTATGCTTCTTGAGTTGTGTCCATCTGAATAGTTGCATTGATTTTAGAAATTGACTAGTCTTTTAAAACATACAATTTTTCCCCAGATGATCACTGAACTTTACCAAAGGTTCCCTAGGTAGTCACTCAACTTTGTAGAAGTTGTTCACCGCATCAACAATTTGCTTACTTAGCAAACAAATTGTACACAAATGTGACACGTTTCTCCGTTTAACACGTCATCAGAATTGTTTGATTTTGCAATCGGCGTTAGGTCAATGATAGATGGGATCCTGACTTGTAAAGGTCAATGACTACCTAGAAAAGTTTTGAAGTTCAATTACCCTGTAAAAATCTTTAACAAAGTTCAGTGACCATTTAGAGAATTAACCCTATAGTCCATAAACCATTTTTAGATATTATGAATTTTTATGCGCTATTCATGAGTATGTTTAGAATATAAATAAACATTTCATCATATTATTTAAAAGGTTAAACTATTAAAAAAGACACAATTACTTTCTCAAATTTATTCTCTCATTGAATACCTGAAACGTCTAATGTTTTCACACATAAATAAATTCAAGACTTTAATACGAATTATTTCAAATGTTAAATCATTCCATGTAGAATTTTATGAATATGAAATGTTTTTTTGTCTTTTTAACGGAGAAGGTGTATCTTATGGAATCTCGTAGTTCAAAAATAAAATTTTGATTGCTTTCTCGACTGAGTGGAGTGATAGAAATGAAATTTATTTTTCGATAAAATGATTGTTTTGGTTTCGATAATTTGTCTTAAAGTTCCATCTCAAGTAATAAACCAACATAATCTACACGAAAAATTAAATTATTAATAAGCTGAAAAGAGAAGAATAAGAATATAATATTGTGGTTCTTTTTGCTTTGACACATTTTCACCCCTTGCAACTAGTCTTCAACAAATCTTTGTATTTTTGTTTGATTTTTAAAAAAATCGAAATCCCATCCATTCAAATTCAGTAATACCCTGTGAAGTAATTTGCAGCATACTTTAACATGAATTTCAGGTCAAGATACTTACTTGAAATGATGAATTTCAAGACATTTTGAATGGTTGAATCACTTTGATTTCTTAAACTCCAAATCTACAATGTTCTTGCACTCAAATGGTTACATTCTCGATCATAATGGAAGGGTATTATTAGTCACAACCTAAGTGCCAAATTTATTTATTTTTGTGAGTTTTCATGCCAAAATAGTGGTTTTAAGTGTCTTTCAATTTTGGTGATATTTCTCATACGAAATTTCATAATTTTAGTGTCATCTTCTCTTCTCTTCTTTGCTAGACCAAAAAATTGGAGGTTTTATGAGAGTTATTTGAGGTTATGGGGAGTCTTGAATTTGAATCACTCCCTCCAACCATTTCGATATCTTGTGGATCGGGTCACCCCACATAGGTGACTCATGATCCATATTTTCTAACATCTTATACTCGCATGTGATGTGCTTGATTCGAACCATAAGAGACAACGAATGTCACACGTTAGATCGATCTCACAAAAATTCATACGATAAATAGATCGTGCGACAATGAGTATGTTATAGCTCACGGTACTATAAACCTGTTAGGAATATATAGCCTTTCTAGTAGAGGAACATTACATCTCGCTATACCCTAAACTTATTTTTCAATATTATTTCAAGTATTTCTGATCCCTTAAGATTTTATGGAACATAATTGAACTCCACATCTTATCATTGTATTCACAATTGTGTCATATACTCTAAATGATTAAACACAATTGTCTGGATACTAAATACAAATATAAATATTTGTCAAAATAGTCTTCATTTCCTACTTGAACCTTTCAACTTTAAATTGGCTGCTTTCCTAGACATGTTCCATCAAACCGAATCAATCGTAGTTATTGGCAACATGCTAAAATAGCAACATCGAAATAAAATCTCAAGAAACGGTCAAAAGTCATAAGGGTATATATAAGGTTATATAAACCTCTAGGCTTCACACAATGAGGAAGCAAGGATCCATTCACTCATTTACCCAATATTGTCATAAAAGCACACCTGGTACAATATTTTCTCTTATTCTTAGGGCGTATGTCATATCCTTTATAAATAAATAACACCGTACAGATCTTAGTTTAGGTATTTCCCGATACCTAACTTGAGTTCTCCTTATGTTCATTCGTTCAGGCAATCTCAAATTGAGAACTCGATCTAACTACTAAACAAGTTTAATGAATTAGTGAAATCCATTTCGATTACTTGTTGCAATTTCATCTTGATATCTCATCAAGACGACTAAATCATGTACACAACATGACCATTATGTCCCATCTCATTATACTCCAAAATGTCTGCGACGATTGCTCGTGTGAGTGAGCCATCTCAACCTGTTTGTCATATTTTATATATGCATACAAAATATTATCTCGTGATCCCAACAATATATTACACTTGAACTCAAAATTGTTCATTTACAGGCACATAAAATTCAATAAAGAGTTTTTTGATACACTAAGTATCATATTCTATGTAATTAGAGATTCGACATTACCAACAAGTATATCTCTAAACATTTTTAGAATATGATGATTATAGACCATCATTTATGTAAATATATTGCAAAGACACTTTCTTTACTAATGTCTCTCATAGAAATATTATCGAGTGTTTGGTTCCGTCATGATATTTGAGATCATCAACACATGAAATAATTGCATAACTATCATGGATCTCATATTCACAACTAGCATCATTAGATGCCCAACACATCTATACCAGAGAATTTCTTCAACTGTCAAGATATATACAACAAGATATACTCTTTGCCACTCTATATAGCAAGATTGCATAAGTCTAATAACTATTTGTGCTCGACTAACTCTCGTCTTTAGTCGATATTTGTATATCTATTCAAATCACAAGTTATTCATTCGACAACAAATAGAATAACTGACAACAATATTCTTCAGGTATCACAATATCCTTTCCAAGGACAACATCGATATCTACTGACTGGACAAATATTAATGCAAGTATACAACATAGTATACTTCTAATTCTTAATCGCACTAGATATGGTTCTCTGGATATTTCTTTGTGCACTTATGGAGTCCTTGAACATATATTAAGACTTATATGGTCATCTTTTGACATAGGAACATCAACAGGGTAGCAATTTCACAGTTAGAAATATTCTAGAATCTTTTTGGTATACAACTCTTTTGATGGAGAAACAAGACTAGAGTTTTTTAATACAAAATATACAATTTGCTAAACTCATATCATTCGTCTCAAAAATTAAGGCCAACCATTTCAAAATGGTCTCAATACACTCATTCTCATGGTTAGCCAATATAGTGTCACCTACATCAAAATTAAAATTACAACTTACAATCAGACTTTTACATAAATACAGTAAACTTCATCCACATAATGACATTTTGTACGAAATTTAAATCCTATTAAAACTCAAGTATTAGTATCAAGATGACTATATTAGGCTGTAAGTATAACTAAAAAGTTACCATAATACTATAGAAGCCTTTAACATGAAACTTACAATCGATTCATGTATATCTCTTCATTCATTTCTCAATTGAGTATGAAAATACAGTGTATAAGTCTATTTGGCGTAATCTTTCTCAATTGAGTATGAAAATACAGTGTATAAGTCTATTTGGCGTAATCTAAACTTAAACACACTATCATGGCAAGTATCAGCGTATAAAAGTGAATCTCACTACTAAGAATTGTTTTTATCAAATTCAATATACTCACATTGAGTCTAACATTTCTCTAAAAAAATGAGTTTTATTTATCATAAACGCATTAGTATTCCATTTAATTTTTTAAGAACCTGAATGTTCACAATAAATATAATGTCCAATTAGAACTTCTGCCACTTCTCAAATTAGGTTGGAATTCTATACTCCATATATACTTCAATCACTTTCCTCAAATTTCTCCACTGATTTTCTGGACCATAATCATTGAAACTAAATAGCTCTTAACTCCTACTCGAAACCAAGAATCATTGAAATTAAATAGTTCTTAGATAGCTCCCATTTGGATAGATAGCTCACACTTGTAAACAAATTACTCCCACTTAAATTAGAAGTTTAAACCAACTCTTATGTATACAAAATTGATTCATCAATACACATAATATCAATTTTAATCATATTTTTCAAAGTTTTCTCTCTTACTAGGAGAAATGTCAAATATCACATATTGTGACTTGATGTCCATCCAAAATCTCACTTGATTACTTTTTGGATTGTTTTGTATATCTCAGAGATTCATCTCGTTCCTAATAGACTCATGTTCCCAAACTCATTATCAAGAACTTATATAATCGATTATGAGTCTAAGACATCCAAAATCTCACTTACGTACCTTTTTAGACTATTATGTCTATCTCATATATACGTCTTGTTCTTGGTAGACTCGTGTTCCCAAACTCATTATCAAGAACTTACATAACTGATTATGAGTCTAAGACAACCCATATTTGGTTATCTACATGTCCAAAGCTTATATATTCTAAATGTACTAACATTAAGAAAAGTCCATTAAATGACACATTGCAGTTAACCAATGCTCTTTTCAAAAGAAAATACATAAATTAGACTGCATTATCTCAAGTCTCATCACATTCAATAATATTCTGTTCTTTCTTCCCAATAAACCATATAATTATTAGTGATCAAGAAATAATCAATCCAATAAAAATTTCTCTTTCATTACCTAAATCATTGAGCTCTCGTGATAGAGATTCATGCTCTCAAACAATTCTCAAAATCTCATCACATTCAATAATATTCTCAACTTGAAAAAAACTATAAGCACGTCTGAAATACGTGAATCCATCTATAAATGTAATGAAAATATGAAATTTCAACTCTATATTTCAAGAAATTCGAATGGGTTTATTTAATCGAAGTTTAGCTATTATAGGTTTGAATGATTTTCTCAACTTAAAACCTCAAATCATTGTACAAATATCTAGAATCATAACTAAATATCACCATTGTGAGTTTGAACATAACTACCATGTATAAGTTCAAGTAATATACCATTGGAAGAACAAAAACTGAGATCAAGTTCAGTGGAGCTTTTAATACTATCTTAATATCAAATAGGAGGTCGGTTTCTCCATATTTTTTTCTCTCCATCTTCATTATTTTAAATATCTATGTATCAAGTCAAAGACTTGACAATAAACTAAAAATACTTCTTGATCTCATATAAAGTGGGTTTCTAACTTTTGAATTCATTATGCACGTAAAATAAGGTCCAATATAAATAGTGTTGATACGTAAACAACACTAAGAAAAACATATTTAGTATTACATCCTTTAGCCTAACGACTTTCGAGCTAAGAGATTCAAACCGTGTGGTTGAAACACTTGAACATTTATAATATTGGTTGTCTACCAAAACCACTTTCACGTATTTCTATCTGATACGTTCTTCTTGGCCCATTTTCCAGTCTCCTCATTATTCGCATTTGTTTAGTTCATTTAAAACTAAAGATCCGAAATCTTTTGCCAACTAGAACATTGCTACACAAGCATGTCCTCGAGATTTAGCAACATCAAGTCGCATGTCCTTTAACTCACACGATGGGTAGTGTCAATAGAGAAAATTGACAATTCAATTCGTAAGTCACATTGACCTTCAAAGTCCACATCCATTGAAATAAGACTAATTTGAACTTACTACTCACAAGAAAAAAATTGTGACCAACAAAAAAAGTTGTTAACACTATGTTGACCATCTCGGCTCAATCATATTTAAGAAAAAAGATCATCTATAACAGAACTTAACGATTCCAATGATCAAGTAATAGAATATACTTTTTTTTTGTAGTTGACAAAGTCCTTGATCTTTATTCTCTAGAGTAGTCTGATCCACATCAGGTCTTCAATTACATGGTTGATTCTGTCTAAAACATCATGTTCCTCTAACTAAAAAACTTATTATGTCTAGTTATTGCATTTAGCTTGTCACCTTTATTAA
>CAIGRL010195294.1:0-12545 GCA_903798325.1 Fraxinus xanthoxyloides | reverse complement strand
AGAGGGTCTGACATCAGATAACTGAATAGTAGAAGAATAGAAGTTGGCAGTAGTAGATTGAAGCTGTCTCGTTTTTTTGTTCCTGCACTGCGTTTTTTTGTCATGCATGATGATTCACTGTCTAGAAATATAAAATGAAAAATAGAGGGCGGCAGAGGTTGTTTAATGATCACTTGGACGGTAATCCCCTAAAATAGAAGGATCCATAGGTTCAGTTTTTACCGAGATGATATAGGACAGTGGCAGCGCAGCTTCCATTTTTGCTATGTTAATTTTGAAGTGCTGAACATGTTTTCTTTACTTTCGAACATCAAATTTGGTGTTTTGAGAATGATATGTTTGCATTGTAATTCTTTATTTGTTCTAAAGGTGTTAACTGGTTTCTTATTGTGTCATGATGAGTAGGTGCTTTGGCCTGAATGTGGANATGATGATTCACTGTCTAGAAATATAAAATGAAAAATAGAGGGCGGCAGAGGTTGTTTAATGATCACTTGGACGGTAATCCCCTAAAATAGAAGGATCCATAGGTTCAGTTTTTACCGAGATGATATAGGACAGTGGCAGCGCAGCTTCCATTTTTGCTATGTTAATTTTGAAGTGCTGAACATGTTTTCTTTACTTTCGAACATCAAATTTGGTGTTTTGAGAATGATATGTTTGCATTGTAATTCTTTATTTGTTCTAAAGGTGTTAACTGGTTTCTTATTGTGTCATGATGAGTAGGTGCTTTGGCCTGAATGTGGATGGCAGCCCGTTTCATTGACAGATTTGATTACCGGTGCCTCTGTCAAAAAAGTATACAGGAAGGCTACTCTTTGCATCCATCCTGATAAGGTGCAACAAAAAGGTGCCACTCTCCAACAAAAGTATATTGCTGAGAAGGTGTTTGACCTGCTTAAGGTATTATTTGAGTTTTTATTATATTTTTTTTTTCTTTGAACTCGTATGTATCGCTGTACCGTTTGGTATACTGGTTATCATTTTCCTTGTTATATTGTACTGAGCTCCAACATTGCGAAGTAGGAAACAGAACTTTGGTTGTATATTGAGACCACATCGTGAAGACCTATGTGATCCATTTTATGCAGATTTCGTCTTTGTGGCTAAAGAAAACACATTGTAAACTTTGATGTGGCATGATGAAATTTTTTAGAGAATTTATATAGTGAACTCACAGTGGAGGTGCGTAGGTTGCAGGCAAGCCTATAAGGTTTAGAATGGTTCACGTGACACGAGCGACGTGGCCTGCTCTCCTAATGATATAAAAAGTGCCTTATTGTCTACTCATAACATGAGATCACGTTTTGAGAAATATGAAAGACCATAATTGTCAATTGTTGGCATTGACTGAATTATATTAAAAAATTTCCAAGTTCAGTTTTAACTTCAATAAAACTGTGATAGCACTAGTCATTTTACACATGGTTTACTTTTTATTGCAACTTGTTTCGGTGCTTCGGTCACTGTATGGGATTTTTATAATTTTGAGTTTGACTTGTCGAATAGGAAGCCTGGAACAAATTTAACTCGGAGGAGCTATTCTAAATTCTGCCATGAATTCTTACCTTTGAGCTGGCTACCTCTGGGACCTGCTTCATTTTTGCAGAAGTGATGCAGAGTTGATCTCAACATATTCATGCGATTTTGACGAGTCAGTTTTTCTGCATGTCTTCAGTGTTGCACGATGTGGATTTTAAAGAGGCTTCTGTTCTTCGTAGATAAGCTTGAATCATTTATGCCGGCCGTATATTGGTTCGTATGCCAGAGATATGAGAATGAAGCAAACGCTAAAAGATTGTTGGGTGTATATTAACATGTTTTAATATCACGTGCTACTATACAACGGGTAATCACCCTTCTCATATGCATGAGGTGGTATTTTGTTCTGGCTGATTCCTTTTCCGTTTCCCTTTTTGGTTAAGCTTCATTCATTCATGTTAGATATTTACCAATGTCTTCATTAAGTATCTAGTGTCGAGTATTGTCCTTGAAATGATTGTATGAAGGTGCCGGTCGTGTTTATTACAAAATGAAAAGGTTTTGTTTGTATTTGACAGCAGTCTCATTTGGTGATTATTGTACTATTTCTGAACTTAATGAAATGTTCGTTTTGGCTCTCCAATTCCAGCAGTGCAATGTGAAGCTGGCTTGTCGTTAACATACTCTGCTATGTCGAAGAATGTGTTCAGTTTGTGTTACCCAACCATGTTTGGTAAGTGTTAATAATCAGTTAAATAGATAAAAATAAATGATTGATAAGTAACGAAAAAGTAGATTTGACCAAAATTACTATAATTTAAACACCTTCCAAACAGGGGCTAAAGTTTACCAATATAGATAATCGACTGTGAATTTACAACAAAGGGAAAAATACCAATATTGGAATTTGGCCACAGATTTTGCTGTCTTTTCTGTTCCAGGAAAGTATAGAGAAGCAGCGGATGACCGTTTCTGATACTTCCAACCAAGTTATAACCTGTGTAATCAAACATCCTAACTGTTTAGACAAGATCTAGCAATCTTGAAAGTGTAAAATCTTGAATGCAACTCATATTAAAGTTATGCGTCCCAGAATACAACAAAATGCAGCATTTACATAAAAACAGGAACTGATCGTTGCATTTCTACGTACTCCTTGCTGTTTTCCCACAAACTTTTCACTGAACGAAACGGGCTCTAAATTAGTTCACCTAAAAATGGAAGTTGACAACGGTACCGAAGGAAGCTAAATTAGAGTAGCGGTTAAATTGCTGCCCACAATGACATGCGAACTTAAGATATCCTGCACAGCAAGAAAGCACACCTATCCATCAAACAAACGGAAACTGCTAATTGTTATTAAATTAGCAGAAAACTAACAATCTTGCATATGAACTGTACAATAACAGTAACACTTTGCCTTCATAACAAAAATATAAATGGAAGTGTTGAAGAGAACAAAGTGGACTGCATGCTGATGCATATAGTCTTGCGTTTTGCCTAAAAATGATGCAATCCTCCTGAATATGAAGCTTTGATCTGCAAATTTATTCTATTGACAAATATCACGACCTAGCATTCCATTTCATTAGCAGATTTTTCTTTTTGTCGCTTTCTTCTTTTTGCAGGGTCAAACTTGGATCTATTCTGCCTGAATTTCTCAACCATAGTGCAAACCTGCATCAAAAAGGGTAGAGGCAAAACAATGGCAGAGCAAAGACGTGAAAAGCCAAAAACTTCTGGAAATTTTATATAGTCGAGCATGTAATATCTTTTATGATGTAGAAGGTAGAAAG
The DNA here is from genome assembly GCA_903798325.1 of Fraxinus xanthoxyloides. Classification (NCBI taxonomy): domain Eukaryota; kingdom Viridiplantae; phylum Streptophyta; class Magnoliopsida; order Lamiales; family Oleaceae; genus Fraxinus; species Fraxinus xanthoxyloides. The sequence continues at coordinate 9,267 of CAIGRL010195294.1, read as the reverse complement.
ATGTTTGATTGCAAAATGGACATTCTCTGCTTTGATCAAAATCCAAAGATAATTTTTCCGTAACAATGCAGCATAATTTTTAAATATAAACACTCTTTGAAGGAACATCTATGAGTACGAAGAACAAGAAAGCAATCGTTTCTACAGAGTAGCAACTTTACCTTCCTTACACCAGATGTCAATCCCAAACTTGAAAGGGCCTCACCATCAACGTACTTCCAAGTCAATGTTGCACTCTCTTGCATTCTTTGCATAATTTTTTTCCCTCCTTAGAGCCAACAGAAACCAAATGCACGTCAATTTAGAAAAAAAAACTTCCATGAGAAATGTTTGTGTCAGATTTTGTGTTCCTTTTTCAGGTTCGAGTTCAGATTAGGGAGAAAAATCGGGAAGGAGGAAGAGCAACCAGTAAACATACCTTTCAGATTCAAAATCAATAATTCTATGCACATCTTGAGACGAATGTGACTGAAGACGTGGACATATTCTCCCACTTCTTCCCTTAAAACAATTTTACAGGACTCTCTAATGTCTAAACCGAATGACTGTTTCAAAAAATTATCAATTGCCTTTCTCCGTGAGGCCAAGTCAGTTTCTCCCTCCAATAGAACAGATGGGAATTCCCAGAGTCCAGCAAGCAACCCCTTATCTGGCCTTTTTACGAGAAGAAACCTACTGTCAGATTGAGATTCATCCCCTTCCACTATCTCAACAACACTGACAGCAGAAAAATCATGGCGTTGTTTGGCCTTGACAACCTTCATTGGGTAGTCTGTGACTTGAACTGATTTGTCCTTAGCAGAGAGCAATAGTGCATGACACTGATGTGATATCGGGCATGTGGAGCAGTTGGGGCCCAAAGGGGTGCATATTGTTGCACCAAGCTCCATCAGAGCCTGATTAAAATCACCAGGCCTAGAAGGATCAACTAATCGGCCAGCTAGTTTCCTATGAAATAGAAATGTAAAGCATGATAAGGAAAGATAAAATGGAAAATTTAAACACAATTCTTTCGGGGGAAAATATCCATGCCAAAAATGATAGTAATCCTATAAGATTCTCATTGCACAGACCCAGACCAAATATGCTATACTGTTTATACAAAAAATGTGATAAGAGCAAAACAATGGCAGAAATGGAAATTGTCTAAGTTACAATATCTTGTGGAGCAACAGTATTATAGTTCACTAAGTATTGTTAATTTGACAAATTTTGAAGAAAGGAGTACACTAAAACATCCTTTACATTCAAAAACATTGGTGCTTTTGGGCATTAGTTTTAATGAAGATGGTTGCTGCATGCATGAGAAATCCTTGTGGCATCCTATTTCTCCACTAATCAATTGATTTAAAACAATAAGTTGTCATGATAATTGAAAGTTTTACCAAAAATTCTTGACCATTTTTGAGTCCTTTGGATTTGACGATAAAGCCTTCAGCCTGGCAATCACTCTGATTACATTTCCGTCAACCACCGGCACTGTCTAAATAGCAAGCATTATATTTTTGTAGTAACATAAGAAGATTGTGATTTAGACAAAACATGGCCTAAACTTCCAACCTCATTAAATGCAATAGATGCGACTGCTCCAGCAGTGTAATCTCCAATTCCTTTGACCTTCCGAAGAGAAGAGACTGTTTTTGGGAACTCAGTTTCGTCTTCAACAATCATTTTGGCTCCCTAATAGCACAGTAGAAATCATTAACGCTACAATGTGCCAATATGTAAGAGAAACAAATCTATAACAGTAAAACTATCTTCAACGACAAATTATCTGAAGTCCCTTTAATCAAAGAAGCAAATTTCTATTGTATCCCACCCAAAATAATAGAATTGAGAATTTCATCCATGGGGCATTTGAAAAACCTTGTTAATGCCAAAAAGTTTGGAAAAGTGATACCTACATAACACACCGAAAGGAACTAAAGTCGGAAGAGTTCTTGAACATATGAACAGGGGAAGAGTGGAAAACACATAGTTACTCATGGTAGTAGCGCCAGATTCTTAATGAAAAAACTGTTGCAATCACCAGTATTACAGAAATGCAATATGTAATCCACAGGGCATTAGATACCGGAAGTCCTCAGTAACTCCGAAGAATGAAAATTAAGATCCTTTTTTTAATCGTATATACCATTTAAAAGATGTAACATTATCCAATTATAGCACGCTCGAATTATGAAACAAAATTTAGAAAAAGATTATTTATTTCGAAGGTCGTCTCAAATTATTTAGCTTCTGTGTGAATAAATCAACATATCGACCACAATTCAGGTAGCATAAATCCAAGAACAGCACACCAACAACCGTGAGGGAGAGAAACAGAAAGAAATCATACCTCAAGCAAAAATCGAGCCCGCCTATAATAACCCAAGCCTGCCCACAACTCATTGACCTCCTGCTCGTATCACATGGCCATCAGAAACTCCCAAACAATCAAAGAAGACAATTAAAAAAAATTCAATCTACAAAAAAACAAATAAAATTCAGACCTCAATATCAGCCTTAGCGAGGTGACGAATAGAAGGCCATTTCTCCATCCACCGATTGTAATAATCAATGACAGTCTGAACCTTCGTTTGCTGAAGCATTACTTCAGACACCCAAACCGCGTAAGCCCTTCTTTCTCTCTCTCCAACACTAATACCATCATTATCTCCATTTTTGCTTATTCTTCTCCAAGGAAGGTCTCTTTGATTTTCATCGTACCATTTCAGTAAAGAAGCCCTAATATCTGGAATTTCCTCTCTGCTGAAATTAATGTCCTCCATATCGCCTAATGTGTTGGGTTCTACCTTCGATTTCGCTTTTCTGCACCTCTTCATTGTAGGGTTCTCTGTGGCGTCTTCTCTCGTAGATACGGTAGTCGGCGATGGCGAACAACGGCGCATTCAGGGGAGATTGGCAGGAGAGTGTCCTTTTCCCGCTAAGTAAGAAGTTTTGAAATTCGGATGAGCAAGCATGCTTGTAAAAATAATTGGATTTAGACAAGTTTTTTCAAATGATTACTGGAAATAAAAAAAAAACAAAAACAAAAACAAAAACAAAAACCACCTCCATGCCCTTATTTGATTTCCATTTATTCGATTATGACTTGGACCATTATGCCAGATGAATTGTGACGTAGAGGTTTATAGATTACTAGATAGATGGAATTATAACAGTGTTTAAAACAATTCAATAATAAATTAATATATGGCATTATATCAACCTATCTGTCAACCAAAGTGTGATGATTGTTCAGTGAAACATAGCTCGAAGCCTGGCGAGTTAGACAAAAGAACTCGTATTTTAAAAAATATCAAAAAATCCGCTGGCGCGTGTTGATTTTGTAAAAATCGTCCTCTCAATGTCGATTTCGCCGGTTTAAGTTTATGAAAAACTGACTATAAAGACCAAAAATCCATCTTTTGAATTTTTTTTCATAAATTTATTTATTTATTCAATTAATTTTTATTTTTAAAAATAACCAGATGGATTCCAATTCAATCCTTCAAGTCTTTTCCTTTTTTGGGTCGATGATCGACTCGATTTTAAATCATTGGATTTTACTGAATACAAATTTGATTATATCAAATTATTAACACTAAACTCTGAACGCCAATTTCCACATCTTTTTATATGATAAAAAAAGGTGCAAATATGCTCGATTTGCCGAACTAACCAAAACTAGACATGATTACATGAAACAAATTTTCTCGGTTGTCTTGTGTCGTCCAAAATAAGGTTGTGTATCCACAACCTCCTTACAAATGTCGTTTTACAAACCAGAACTTACGCGCAAAATTTAGTTTCTTCCTCAAGAATTATTAGCAGGTGGAGCCTCAAGGGTCGTAGTCTCCGTGTGTCCTAATTGTCCCATCTGTATTACTGAAGTAGAAGTACCTTCAGACGAACCTCCTTGAGTCGAACCACCTTGCGCAGCGGAGCGACCAAGTGCCGCCTTCAACCCCCTCTTCTTTTTCACCTTCTGCGCCCAATCAACAAGGCCAACTTGCACGTGCTCATCAAATATAGACTTCTTGTAATGTGTTCCCATCTACATTTCCCGGACCAAGAATGAGACACTTCCGTGTAAAATTTATTGAGTAAAACGAAATATCCAAGGAAACAAAGAACAATTACCTGTGTGACGAGAGCATAGAGTGGTAACGTGCTATAGCTGCAAGTTACCTGAATAAATACACTGAATGACACGGAAGAGTCACACAAGTGCTCTCAAAATAAGTTACATTTTTACTTAGAAGTAAGAATAGGATTATTTTCTTGCGTGTTTGTAACAAAAGTTACTTAAAAGTGGGTTAACTTTTTCTTTTTCTTTTAAGCTTAACCTTGTATGCTCAAAACAGTATTTATGAAATCAAGAGCAAAGACATTTTTCTGGAAAGCTGCTAAAAGAAAGAGGTTACAGTAGATTTACCCAATGATAAGTCGAGGAACAATATATCGAATTTGTCCCATAATGCAAGAGTCGAAGCCATATTGAACCTGCAGGTGACATAAAAATAGGTTTTAATTGATGGGAAAAAGGTTATTTCATTTACAAAGATAGTTTAATGAATCCAGATACCCATATCCAGAAGAAGAATGCTATTTCGAAAGCATTTTGGAAGAGAATGAAGTGAATCAAGAAAAGAATGACGCGGGGTCGATGGAACCAAAAATGATTGTCCGAAGGTTGCACAACCAATTCTCCCTCAATGGCCACGTGTTTCTCAGCAACCTCATGAGCCAACTGGATAATCACATGCTCCAACTTGGTGCCGACAGCAAGTAGAAGCTGAAAAATAAATTATTGAACATGTACAAGTTATCGGTTTGGTGTAAGAATGCGATATCACGCAAAGCAGACAGCACGTAAAAGTAAGGCTTGGGAACAGGCTCAAGTAGTTACAACTGCTATATCCAACCTTGTATATATTTCATTAATGAAAAGAACAGATATTTTAATCCAAGTAATCAATTCTCAAGCTACTATATAAAAGTTATATGGGTCTAGAACGTGAACTAACAGTACACAATCCAAGTATGGAAATATTGGACCTCTTGCGATTATATAAACGATGAAGCAAGTTTTGTAATTTTCTTAATCCACCAAATAACAGAAGATTAATATAAGTGAGGTATCATTTTCATGGTGACTTCTAAAAAAAGCACGGTAAGAAGGGCAGACAGATTAATCAGGCAACAGTTTGGAGGATACTCACAAAAAATGGAAAGAATGCGATCCAAAAATATGTATGCCAACCTGCACCAAAAATATAAATTGCACCATTCATTTGGGCATAATTCGATACTAGGTAATCAAGTCCAATAGCACGTCTCACTGCCAGAGCAGATATAAATTAAAGGGTTTATTGCCAGAATTGTTGAATGGATAGGTTGTACCGTTGATATTCGACAACAAGAAGAGGACGACGAATACCCACAAGTACCAACTGCAATTAATAAAAGCAATATTAACCCATATTTTAAGTAGAAGCAGTAGCTAAAAGTATTTTTCTACAAACAAGAAAGATATGTACTTGAGGATTTCGAGAGTAAAATTAAACTGTTGAATCTCCTAAATTATCACTTACCTTATCCCAACGACTTTTTTAAAGTCGTCTTCCAGAGCACGTATCATGTACTTGTGAAAATCGAACTTTGGGTTTCCTCTGCAATGTGTCTGTGGCAAGGGACAAGTTTGACATTTGTCGTATATCACTTACGTAGAAAAATGTAGAAGAATAATAAAGAGAATTCAAGCTCACGGATAAATAACATGTTTTGCTGTTAAAATAAAGTAAAAGTTACTTCAAGTAAATTTCAGTTTCCAAAACAAGATGGGAGAAGTTACCTTTTTAAGTAAAAAAAAGTTGCTTATTTCCGATTTTACCAATAAAAAATTGTTTATTTTAAAATTTACTTATTTACTTGTAGTAAACTTACTTGTGAGTGAAGTTTTAAGCTTGGAAAAAAACAAAAAAAGTATGTTAAGCACTTACCATAATGAAACCCAGACGGAGTGCTACATAGTCTGACTTGGTGACAGATCCATAAAATTGCTTTAAAAAGGAATGCTGAAAAAATTATTGAAAAGTGATCAGCCACTGGACTCGGGAAAAGGAAAATGGTCAAGTGATGAATTGATGATACTACATATACGTACTCCATCAATTTGCATTTTGTTCTATTTGCTGAAATTGGGCATGAGAGGAAAATGCAATGTATATTCCAATAACGGACAGATTTAAACGTACCACCCAACTCAACAGGGCTGAATGTCTACTCGTGCCCAAAAATCTCCTCTTGATGAAGTCATGTTGCTGAACGTTGGTGACCCTTGGCTTAAGAACTGCACATCCATCATATATGTAATTAATTATGACATGCGCAAGAAGAAAAATAATTTATAATGCTACCAGCAGATCCTCTTTATACAGTCATCAAATCATAAAATCAAACAATCACAAAAGATTGTATTGATCAAAGGTAGATCTTGCATTAATTTAACTACGGGCTTACATAACCTCCTTCTAATGTATAACATCGCTCTTATGAGAAGCGAAATATAAAAGGCAACACATTTTAGGTGGGAAAAAAAAAATTGACATAAAATCTTACAGTCTAAATTCTCAAAGAGTGGTGAATTCGTACCTTGTTGAGCATCATAATTAACTTTAGCAATACAGTTCTCCCAATGCTTCAATTGGCGAATCTACATTAAGATTGAAGATTACACGGAGAAGAATATGGAAAGGATGAGCTGTCATGTGCTAAGGATGAACAACTGAGAACTCACCTTGACACCTCCAAATACAACAGTGAGAACAGAAAATGTCACGTGCACAATCGCAAGGACAAAGATAAAGATGTGTAGATGATGTAATGCTTCAAGAGATAACAGTGGGACCTTGTGCTGTAGAAAAAGAAAATAAAAACTATTCAACATTTATGTTAATTCCCAAGGACTAACATGTAAAGAACATACACATCCTGTGACCATGGTATCACAAATTAATGGAGTATGCCAAAAATGATAAACAAGCGAATAGAAAAGGAAAAATTACCCCACGTGACACTAGGTTGAGAATGTTCGACGGGCTACACTTGCCCATACAATGACTTCATATTTTGTTGCCAGTATCACCATTTAGCATATGTTTGGCTCCAAAATGAAAGGGGGAGGGTGGGGGTGGCTCCAGGTGTAGACAGGGTCAGGTAGTGCAGAAGGTAGAGTTGGCCGAGAAGCCTGGTTGCATGTGACTGCTAAGCTTACATGCAACGAATCTAGGACCGGACTTATAAAGATTTTAAGCCAGGCTAATACGTAGGAAAAAAAAATGAAATTACACATAAAAAAAAACTTATGTTTTTACAAATTTGAGCAACTTAATGGGCTGGGAAGGGACTGGGACAAAGCCCAGCCCAGTCCCCCCTAAATTCACCATGGCATCTAAGTAACTTTAATAGCCAAACTTGTTTAGGTATACTTTTGAGTTACTTTTTTTCCATTAATTTTGAGTAATAAGTAACTTATGTCTTTACAAATTCGAGCAACTTGATCACTCTTTTATCCTTGATAATTCATCAAAACTACTATATAGTTATTAGTTTCTTATCCAGTCATTTCTTTATCATATTAAAATAATAAAATGGACTTTCTGGTCACTTGAATGTTTTACTCTGCTTAAAAGTAACTATTTTGCCAAAACACGTCTACTTATGATTACAATTTTATTCGATACATACTTAAAAAAAGTAAATATACATTTATTTATAAGATTTCTAAGCTTAGCCAAACATGCTCTTGAAACAGTCAATTGACTAAGATTTCTAAGTTTTATAAGATTTCCCTGTGCCAGTCAATTTTTTCCTTCGAATACAGTTATAGTACATCCCTGAAGCCATATTGCTTCTAACCAACCTAGAATGGCTAAGATGCGTAAGCTATGCACAGACATAAACCAGGTCCATGCGACAACTTAGTGATTTCTCGTGCCAATCCAAGATTCCCAAGTAACCACAGTAACAGAATAAGCTTTCTAGTTTCAAAAGGATAGACATTGCATATGACTGGCTCGGAGTAGCTCATTTTTCAATCAAGAAAAAGTGAAAATACAACATCCAAAAAGTAACTGATCAAAATAAGGAATTTAACCTTCAAGCAGTTTGGATATTTTTCCTATCAAAGAACTCGATATGGACCCATAACTATAGATAGATGCTCTCAACGGTAACAAATTGATATAAGTGTGCATAATATTCATGCAACTTGAAAAGGAAAAGTATCTCTATCCACAGATATCATGAAACAGGGACTTGATTCTTCCACAGGGGCCCCGGAAAAACGAAATAAATGTTCATAGGATACTTCTAGCTCGATTAGTTCTTTCCAATCAAAGAACTTGATATGGACATATACATAATACACAGACACATGGTTTCAACAGTAATAGATAGATTGGTTTACATAAATTTAATAATTTTAATTTAACTTGAAAAGGTAAAGAATCTCTCCATAGATTATCATGAAACACAAAACTGAATTCTTCCACCGGGAAAATGAAATAAATGTTCATATTACCTTAGCAGGGCAGTAACCTAGGCCAGCAGATGCTTCGGCTAACCATCGCCGATGATGCGCACTTGCCCCTGGACTTGTTGGAGAGGATTCTTCTCCATTAGAAGATGATTCCGACGGCAGTGAGCACGGGAGAAGATGTTTCATTATGTCTGCGGGCACGCAGATCTTGACTATACGGCTTTGAGACGCGGTCATCACCAGTGATATAAACCCCAACAGCATCAATTCTACGTTCACTCAAAAATCATCCACCGGTTCATATATACAATTAATCGATCAATCATCATATTGGACAAAGAAAGCGCAAATGACGTTTTATATACACCCATATCAAAATTTACATTTAAGTACACTTTCTAAGATAAAGTGAAAGATGAAGAGTACCTTCTTTAACTTTCAGTAAAGCTTCGTAGAGGGGCTTCTGGTTCTTCTTTTTTAAATACTACAAAAAAATTCAGTAAACTGTGAATACTTTTAGCCAAGATAGAACTGAAAAGTAAAACAAAAATCAAAACATTAAAAAAATTCAAATCGCGCAGCATTTGCAGCAAGCACGTGTGTGGTGCGCCAGTGTGAGAAAGAGAAAGAAATGTCACCTTGCCGGCATAGTGGAGGAGGCGCTCGGCGGAGAGGGAGATGCCGACGATGACGGTACATACAGCGGCCACCACCCAAGTTGGGGTGAACTCTAACGTCGT